>LPNX010199011.1:407557-433057 GCA_001517045.1 Pseudotsuga menziesii | reverse complement strand
GCTTGCTCATTTTCTATTCACATTTATATTTCTCAGGCACACAAAAATGAAGAATTTGATTTGAGGATATCTCACAAACCACGAATTGGATCCTCATGAAATGTAGACAAGGGATGCATAACATCATGAAGAACAACCATGGAAATTTTCAGCTCAATCCAGTGCACGGTTTTTGAGAAAATGAACATAATAACCTATATCCAATTCGCATTTTTCTCGAAATCCGTGATGTGGGTTTGTCTAATTTTTGGCATGGAGATGCATTAGAGTGGTTTCTACCTTCCTGAAAAATTTCAGCCCAACCCAGTTTTTCGTTTGGGAGAAAATCGCTTCAGACGTTTCCCGTTAAAAAGGCTAAAACGCCGTAAAATATTGTCATTTCCAGTTTTCCGGCGGCTGAACAAAGGCTGAACAAAGTTTTCCGGCGGCTGAACAAAGGATGAACATAGTTTTCCGGCGGCTGAACAAAGTTTTCCGGCGGCTGAACATAGTTTTCCGGCGGATGAACAAAGGCTGAACATAGTTTTCCGGCGGATGAACAAAGGCTGAACAAAGTTTTCCAGCGGCTGAACAAAGGATGAACATAGTTTTCCGGCGGCTGAACAAAGTTTTCCGGCGGCTGAACATAGTTTTCCGGCGGATGAACAAAGGCTGAACATAGTTTTCCGGCGGATGAACAAAGGCTGAACAAAGTTTTCCAGCGGCTGAACAAAGGATGAACATAGTTTTCCGGCGGCTGAACAAAGTTTTCCGGCGGCTGAACATAGTTTTCCGGCGGATGAACAAAGGCTGAACATAGTTTTCCGGCGGATGAACAAAGGCTGAACAAAGTTTTCCAGCGGCTGAACAAAGGATGAACATAGTTTTCCGGCGGCTGAACAAAGTTTTCCGGCGGCTGAACATAGTTTTCCGGCGGATGAACAAAGGCTGAACATAGTTTTCCGGCGGATGAACAAAGGCTGAACAAAGTTTTCCAGCGGCTGAACAAAGGATGAACATAGTTTTCCGGCGGCTGAACAAAGTTTTCCGGCGGCTGAACATAGTTTTCCGGCGGATGAACAAAGGCTGAACATAGTTTTCCGGCGGATGAACAAAGGCTGAACAAAGTTTTCCAGCGGCTGAACAAAGGATGAACATAGTTTTCCGGCGGCTGAACAAAGTTTTCCGGCGGCTGAACATAGTTTTCCGGCGGATGAACAAAGGCTGAACATAGTTTTCCGGCGGATGAACAAAGGCTGAACAAAGTTTTCCGGCGGCTGAACATAGTTTTCCGGCCGATGAACAAAGGCTGAACATAGTTTTCCGGCGGATGAACAAAGGATGAACAAAGTTTTCCGGCGGCTGAACAGAGTTTTCCGGCGGCTGAACATAGTTTTCCGGCAGCTGTGAGTCCGCCAAATTTTCTCATAAATCCTCTGCTATATGACTCTGCCAAATTGTGTTAAACTCTCTATTTCTTCTAGCTACAGCTGTGCAAATGGTAAAATGAAGAAACGAGTAAATGAGTTTTTTTAAATTGGATGCTACATAGGTATTGGGTTGCATGAGGACATGCAACAAGTTCAGTTTGGGGGAGATGTCAGGACCTGGAATTGTCCATTTTTCCACCACTTATTGACATACTTTTCATCCATTTTTCATCCATTTCTTACCATTATTCCTCATTTATCATTCCATTTTCCATTCATTTGTTGCAGCTACGCATTGTACAGCCGCTACTTCCATTTGATGTTTTAAGTGGTTAATAGTGACTATTTTCCTTTATCTTTGATGAATTAAAAGACTATTATGCATAATTTTACTAATGATGGTTTATGGAGTGATTTGCCACGTACAGGATGCTCACAGCTAGCTGTTACAGCCTTAACCAAAAACGCATGCCACATAAGAACACCTTGATTTGCGTCTTGATTTGCGGGCAGATGGAAATGAATCTCAAAAATCCGAGACATGGGTTTTGTGTGTAACATCCTCATTTACCTGAATCGCGAGGAAATCGCCAAACAAAGCTATGGTTTGCGATATGCAGGTGGTTCTTAGAAAGGGTATTTTCCAGATTTGGTGTTGCGGCCGGTTCCAAAGTTGCCAGTAGTTACGGCCATGTTTCAGCTGTTACAGATCACAAGCTGGGGGTTCAGTTATTCATTTCCAGGAGATAATTTTATGTATAAATATGTAATCAATCTCATTAAGAAAGGATTATTGATTAATGATTGATGGATGATGGATTGATGATAGATTGATTGATTAAGCATGATAGATTAGGAAGGATAGGAGATGGATGATAGGAGATAACACAATGTTGTGATGTATGATTTGATCCAGATCTATTGTAATTCTTCCATTATGATAATACATGCTGGCTGTTTCTTAATTCTGGAGTTGTAGATTTCTATTGTGGGGACCCAGCTCTGCTCAGTGGAGGAAGGGCCCTCTTCCCTGAGCAGATGCTGGTAGTGTTAATTGTAAGTGTGTTATTATTTAGATCTGCTTATTATTTTGTTCATGCTTTCATTCATTAAGTTTATCATAGTTGTATGCTTTCATTCATCAGATCTGTCATAATCGTTGTGTTGATAATTCATTTGGTAGATCGTTGGCCAACATAACAATTCTTTAGATGTACGTAATCAGATCTTGTTTCATAGGAATAGATCTTGTTTGAAGTGTATTTGATTTACAGCTCGATTTTATGAATTGGCTAAGGATTGATTTACTTTCAAGCAGGTGTGATCTAGTTTACAAATAGTTTTGATTGCATACCAATAGGTAACAATGTTAGGTAGAAATTGTACTCGCATATATTTTGCACGATAGCTTTGAAATAAAAGACTTTCTCGGGTTGACAATAAATCTTGTACACTCTGTATGTTGGTAATAATCTACTTGCATATCAGGTGCCTAACAATACGGACCCATATGTGTATAGAAGTGGAGTGTCTACTAGGTGTGATATTTGACTGGTTTTCAGGATTAGTCCTGATCATGAAGAAAAACTCTTATACTACATGATAGGGAAGAAGAAAAACTTCAACTATGTGAGTATCTTAGTTGCATTCTTCTTCGAGAGGATGCCCTCTCTAAGCTCCGCAGTGACACTTCCACCCTCCCCTCCCCATGAGGTTATACTTACACAATGGGGGGATGTATTCCTCCTCCAAGGTGGTGGTGATATCCAGAATGGCTACGATGATGATTTCTATGCGTGATGGAGCCATCGGGTGCCTACTTCGGAATAGTTCCCATATGCAGGTCTACATTTTTCTGGTGATCCTGAGTTATATCTCCATCATGGAGAAGCATGGGGAGACATGGGTAAGTCTTTTACTTTTTGAAATATTTAATTTTTATGAATTTTTATTCATAATTTTATATACATATGTATTTTATTCAAGTATGAAATGTATTTTGATGGTATGTAGATGTTGGAACTGTCCGGGAAAACAGAAATCCGAGGACCTTCGTATGACTAGTAGATGGAGCCAGAGACGAGGGTATGCTTTGTATTGTGGAGGGAAATCTAGCCAGGCTTACCCATTATGTATCGACACTGAGGATGGAAAGGAATTCTATGGTCATGCATGATCATGTCGTATGTGTACCTCCATCCTAAATATTCCTACTTCGAAAGGTGTCTCGATATATCCTATGTTATTGAGAGGCCGTGGAGGCAGTTGCAACTAATGAGGATGAGGAGCTTCCAAAGTTTTAAAATATGAATGATTATGATCCTATTTTGTATTTTTTATGTACATATTTATTGGATCTTTGGACCAGAACTTGATGTATACGGACCTACTTTTTACATATATATATGGTTGTTTACAT
This sequence comes from Pseudotsuga menziesii, assembly GCA_001517045.1. Taxonomy (NCBI): domain Eukaryota; kingdom Viridiplantae; phylum Streptophyta; class Pinopsida; order Pinales; family Pinaceae; genus Pseudotsuga; species Pseudotsuga menziesii. The sequence continues at coordinate 429,229 of LPNX010199011.1, read as the reverse complement.
GTGTCTCTATGTATCTTTGTATTCATTTTACAAAGTGTGTGACAAATTCCAGTTTAAAATGTAGTTAGCAAATGCATCAGTAATAGTTTTTTGATTTCTTGAAATGTATTGATATATAATATGTTCAAAATTTGTTTCAAGTAACCTAATCCACAAAAACTGACATAAAAGAGTACGGTGTCTCATTTGGTAGACCCCATTGAGATGAGAGACCACTAACTGAGAGTCGAGTCTGAATTCCAAGCATCTGATACCATGCAATATAGCATCCTAAAGAAGCTCAATGATAACATTATACTTAGCTACATTGTTAGTTGTAGGACCTAGAAGCAAGAGCATCCTGAGGAAACCATATGTCTTGTGAGTGCATAAATTACCCAAGTAGCTGAATCCAAGTTTCAAGTGTGATGGATGGAGCCATCCTCAAACCCTATAAACCACTCCAAACACATCTAAAACATCACCAGACTACATAAGAAACACTAACCACTAATGACCATTTATAGAATTATACAAATATAATAGAATAAAAATCATAATGCTTAAGCATAATACTTTTTCATATAGAGCTCATTTTTGGGCTCTAGCAGCTTATTAGCATCATAATCAACTAACTTAAATGCACCCTTATTTAGGAATTTTGGCACAACGTGCGGGATTATCCACATAGATTTAAACTTGCATGCCCCCAGGGGTTCCTTATCCTGGTCGTAGACCAATACAATCTCTCCTTCAAATAAAACCCTAGGTTTAATGGCTTTGTCATATTTATTTTTCACCCATTGTTTGTGTGCTTCGTTTGTTGTGAGTGCATCTTTGTGCTACCCATCAAGATGCTCTAAATGTAGTAAACATTCCTCAATATCAGTAGTATCGAGAAGTACATGAATGGAAATATTCAAGGATGGTATCTCAAATTCCAACGATGTGACTGTTTCCACCCCATGAATTAGATGGAAGGGTGAAAACCCTATGGAAGTCTTGACATTCATTTGATATTCCCAAAGAATCGGATACAACATGATGTTCCAATTTTACCTGCTTTCATTAATAATTCGTTTGAGAATGATTTTTAAAGGTTTATTCATGGCTTCTACTTTCCCATTCACTTGTAGGTAAAAGGAGGATGAGTGGTCTTGCCTAAAACTTAACATAGTGGTTAAATATGACATCGTCTTGTTCTGAAAATGACTTCCATAGTCAGTGGCAATCTCCTTCGAAATACTGAACCTGGGCATAATTTGATTGAATATGAAATATGATGTCATCTCACCATCAGCTTTAAAGGTAGGAATTTCCTTTGTCCACTTCGTAAAGCAGTCAACAATGACAATGATATACTTGTGCCCCCCAACAAACACTAGCTTGCAGGTCATGAAATCCACCCCCCACTAGGTGAACGGCCCTACCGCGATGATGGGAAAAAGAGGAGTAGGATGTGACCGCATATTTATAGTGTAAAGCTAGCATGGATGACATCGTTTTAATACTTATACACAATATTTGAAGATGGTAGGCCATAAATAATCAACACACAAGATATTCTGAGCCGTTTCTTACCTATATAAATGACCCCCACATGCTCTGTTGTGAGAATCATTTATGACAAGCTCATCCTCCTTGTGGGTAAGGAATTGACAAAAGATGGAATTTTCCCCTCATCTATATAATGTATCTCTGATTATGAGGTAGTTTTTCGAATTTACTCTTACCTTACACCGATATTCCTATGAGAATGCCACAGGACACTTCAAATTCCAGAGGTATACTTGGATATCTCTGTACCAAGGATCAGAGGTTGAAATATACTTCAACACATACATTCGTACTTGACAGGTTGTAATACGGTACCATGATAGCTCATTGTCATCTGTTATGTATCTAAATATTTATGAGCAATTATTTTAATATTAAATGTAATATTAGTTAAATTGAAACATAGGGTCACACCATTTCATTGAAACGATGTGTTTTGACCTATAAAAGGTCTTCTCACTTAATGTAAAAAATCATCATTCAATAAGTATTTTCATTGTGGCTAAATTTGAAATATGTGGGATTAGTATTTTTGGATTCAAGTGGTATTATATTCAAGTAGTATTTATGAAGACGATGCCTCCTAGAAGGAATATTCCACAAGAAGAGCTCGATCACGATCACTCTCCAAATCATGAACCACCACTCTCTCCTCCAAAAATAGGTGGATATAAAATGAAACCCAAGTTAGAATTGTTAAATATCAATCATGACACAAATGGAGCACGACATAGATCAACAAGGCAAAAGAAGTTTTTTCCATACACAATATCACAATTGATGAAGAAATGATAAAATATGCCTTAATGAAACTAGAGGATAGAGTATACAACTGGTAAATGTGGTGGAAGGTTACAACATGGACAACTAAGCACAATTGGAACATGTTCAAAAATGACTTCTTTAATAGGTTTGAAGATTTCAAAAAAAATATTTATTTACAAAACTCACTAGACTATAGCAGAAAGTTGACGTCGATGAAGACACCGGCAAATGGGAATCCCTGATGACACGTGTGTCAGAACTCATAGATAGTCAACGCCTACAAACTTATGTGTACAGACTAAAATCCCATATCAGAGATGAACTAGAGCTACTAAATGTATCAACCTTGGACAAAGCGAGACACAAGGAAAAAAATCATTGAGGAAAATTTGAAAAAGATGTGGAACAGGAACCATTCCCTCCAAAATACCAAAAATGACACCAAATTCCAGCCACCACATCTAAGAAGTGACAACAAACACACTTTAGAAGTCCAACAAATGAAAGAAGGAAAGTGTAAATATTGAGGAGAGAAGTGAGACCCAAGACACAGATGTTTGAAAAAAGATACCACCAAGAAATTATATCAATGTGAATCAGAAGAGGAAGATAAGAAAGATAGCAGGGAATCTGACATAGAAGAAACATGTGACATCCAAAATCCTCCGTCGGATTCAAAAGATGAAGAAATGTCGAAGATATCAATTGCAACCATAACAAGAATACATCAACCACGGACATTGAAACTAAAAGGGGATATAAAAAATAATAATTTTTTCATCATATTTAACACATGTATATTAATTTGTCACAGTGGTCTAGCAACTGAAAACATAGTCTCAAAAAGAATACAGACAAATATGCATAAAATTGGAAAAATGGTGCTGTAATGGAAGTAGCATTTCTGTATAATCAAATGAAAGAATTATGATACAATACAACGATCATGCAAGATGCATGAATTCCAAGACAATTCTAATTCCTAAGGAGGTCATTCGAATTGAATGAATGGGTGTGGCTTATCTGACTATAAACCACAGTAAAAACACTAGTTAACCAACTGATCAAGTGTCGATTGACTCAACTGAGTCCTAACTGAAGTTTGAGTGAAATAATGACCGAGTCTAACTGAGAGTAGCTTAGACACATGTCATGCTAGCCAACAAGTGGTAGTGCATCAATCACCCCAATGAACCACGATGAGGTTAACGGAAGTCAAACTGGCCATAAGAGGTGGTTGGAAGCGCCCCTATTGACTTTAGTTCATTAAATATTAATTAAATAGTCAATATAGTGAAAGGAGGCACCTTCACCACTCATATTTAACTGATTGTAACCATCAGTTATCAATTAAGTGCATTTATGACACTTAAATCACCCCCGGAGTGTTCTAGTTAGCCTCCTCGAATGAAGGAGAATGATTAGTTAGACTCCTTGACTGAAGGTAGGCATGGGTGTGCTCATGCTGATGTCATACAATGCTCCTATGATGTCAATTAAGTCAATAAAACTTAGGATAGTGGTTTAACTAGGCCAAATTGACCAAATTAAGTGTGCATGGTCGGTAAATGTCTCTAACGGCCCCCCTTAAGCTATATTCAGAGGAGTAGAAACATAAAGTGCATAAAAATGCTAGGGCCTTGGAAAATAAGGCCATAGGTCACCCTGTACAATACTTAAACTCAAACAATGCTCAAAAACAAACTAAGTGAGGAAAAGAGGGAAAACCCAGTGGGAAACCCCCCTGCTCAAGATGAACACTGAAATTAGTTGGATCACCCTGATGAAATTACCCCCAATAGTGAACGGAGGTAAGTGAACTTATTTTGTAAAAATCTCTTGGTGAATATGTCTGCAATCTTCTTGTCAATCGGGCAGTATTGCAGAATGATGGTCCTTTCATGCACTAACTCCCTGATATAGTGCATGTGTATCTCTACATGCTTGGTCCTCTGCCTGGTAACTGGATTTATGGATATCTTAATAGCACTTTGATTTTCACAAAGGAGGAAAGTGGACAAAGTACTACCAAGATCAAAATCTGAAAGAATTTCTTGCAACCAAACAGCTTGGGTGCAAGAATTCACCACTCCTCGATACTCGGCCTATGCTGAATACAATGCTATGGCGGCCTGATTTTTTCTAGACTGGGCCATGAACAAACATGAATACATGATCCAGAAGTATACTTCCAATCAATAGAATCACCCGCCCAATCGTAATCTTTGTACCCAACCAGCTCTAGCTCGGAGTCTGCAGCATAGTGAATGTCGTAGGTCCTAGTTCCATGAATATATTGGAGGATCTTGTTGGCTTCCTTCCAATGAATATCATGCGGCTTCTACATGTATCTTCATATAGCATTCATTTCCTAACATATATCAGGCCGAGAGTGAGTCAAGTACAACAAGCTACCAATCGGTTGTCGATAAATAGTGCAGTCCATGGGAGGTGTGCTTTTTCCTTCTTCAAGGCCGATCCCTGAAAGGAAAGGGACTGGTGCAGGCCTAAATTCATCAATTTTAAACTTTAATAATAGGTCTGATATGTATTTGGACTAAGTGACCATTATCTCATCATAAGTTTGCTCAATTTCGAGCCCAAGAAATTGCTTTAAGAGCCCCAAATCGCTCATTTTAAATGCATTGTGGAGAGCAGTTTTGATTACTGAAATAGAAGTAACTATTCTACCTGTAATAAGTAAGTCATCAACATATAAAAAAATAATAATCATATGACCATAAGACTATTTTATATACACATTTGGATCTGATTTACACATTTGGAAGTTTTACAAGAGAAGGAAGCCATCCATCTTGGAATACTACTCTCTTGGGACATGTTTTAATCCGTACAGTGAATTTTGTATCTTGCAAACCAAAGATGGATCAGAAATTTATCCCTAATGCTACTTCATTTATATCTCCTCATGAATATCTCCATGCAGAAATGTTGACTTAACATCCATATGATGCACTTCCCAGTGCTTTGATACTGAAATTGCCAAAACTAGGTGGATGGAGTACATTTTTGCAATCGGTGCAAAAGTGTCATGGTAGTCCATACCTTGAACTAGGAGAAACCTTTTGCTACCAGCCTTTCCTGATGTTTTCAGGTTCTTCCATCAGAAGCAACCTTATTCCAAAACACCCACTTAAATTGAACCAATTTCCTCCCCGGAGGAAGAGAAACTAGCTCCCAAGTGGTGTTTTTTGAAGAGAATTCATCTCTTCATCCATGGAAACTTTCCAAATCGGATCGTTCCGAGAATGGTAATAAGATTTAGGGTATCAAATTATAATCAAATAAAAATATTTTGACAGAAAATTATCAGGACAAGAGAGCACAATATCTGCTCTTTGGAAACCTGTCCGGGTTCTCCTTGGATCATCCAAATTTCCAATGTTATCTCCTGCAGAGGAGAGTGTCTGTCGAGCCCAAGTTGGGAGATGATTTTGTACTTCAGGTTATGATCCAGCATATAATATTTTCTATACACTAATATCATAAATTTGAGGACCCAAATCAGGGTCATCACCCCCAATTACATCATCCAAATATTCAGTAGAATAGAAAGGAAATTCAGTAGTTTTCTCCTTCACTAGTTCTACCTCCTGAAGAGGCTCATTGAACTTGACACTCCTTTCAATGATGATATATATTTTTTTGATATCCATCAGCTTGAAACCTTTTGATTCATCAATATATCTATGCTTTGCGGTTGCAAATCCCTCCTTTTATCAAGTGGAATTCGGGCGCATGCAGTGGACCCAAACAACCGCAAATTCGACACATCCGACTTCTATCCAAAATATGATTTGAAAGGGGCCTTCCCTTTCATGGATGAGTTTGGAACTATGTTTTTAATATATGGTGCAGCATGCATGGATTCTTCTAACAAATTTTCAGCCAACTTCTTTGATGCCAACATACAGGTGGTCATCTCCTTGAGAGACCGATTCTTCCTCTCTACTACACCGTTCTGTTGGGGAGTGTAGGGGACTGAATGATGGATCTAAATACCAATTTAAGAACATATAGGCAGTAACTCATTACTGAAATAATCCCTACCATTATAAGATCTCAAAATCTTGATATTTTGGCCGAATGCATTCTCAATCAAGGCCTTTAATTCAGTGAATTTTTCCAAGACTTCCAACTTCTTTTTCATAAAAAAGACCCATGTGTATCTCGAAAAGTCATCAATGCAAGTAAGAATCTACCTTGATCCATTAATGGATGTGATAGGCATGGGATTTCTGATATAAAAATAAATAATTCCCAATATGCATGATGCCCGGCTTGCCTTCCCCCGATCGAACTTATGTTCAGGGTGCTTTCCAACAACACAGCCCTTGCAAATTCAAGTGGTATCTTTGATGACCAGGAGGCCTTCAACCATAGAATTATTTTGTAATTGCAGCAATTATTTGATGTTTAGATGGACAAATCTCTCATGCCATAGTATACTAACTTAATTTCCATGAGTCAGTGATGCAGTGGGCTTTGCATCCGCCACAAAATGGGAGAACTCGTAGGCTGTTGCATGATGGTTTACAAGGCCTTTTGCTACAAGTTTTCTGGATGCAATTTCTATGATCTCTACATCATCTGGGCTAAAGGAGACTCTCTTGGGTACTCCCATTTGTGTCATTTGATAAACACTTAGGAGGTTTGATGCAAGAGATGGTACATACAGAACATTGGAAAAATAACCATGCTCAAGATCTACAGTACCTTGTCCTTCGGATGTGATTGTAGAGTCATCTCCCTTGTGGATGGGAATGGATTTTTCAGTCTCCAAATATTAGAAGGATTCTCTTTACTAATCATGTGGTTTGAAGCTCTAGAATCTATCAAGAGTGCTTTGGAATTCGAAGTGCTTTCCATGAGGGCATGACCTCTTTCATGCTGTGGTTCTTGATCTTGCTGATCTCTCGTCCGAAATATTTCTATAAGATTGATGTGATTTCTCTCAAGGAGAGAGGTAGCTTCATCAGGTTTCTTTTTCATGCAGGCATGTTCAAGGTGGAAGCCCTTCCTACAGTATGAACACTTGAATTTTCCCTTTCCATGATTCCCTTTTCCTTTTTTCTTATTTGAGACAAAAATCTCTTCATGCTGTTGGTTTTCAACTTTAGGATTAGGAGCTTTGAATTTGGTTTTTGGGTTCTTCTACTGCTTTCCTTTACCCTTCAGATATTTAGGCCCCGAGACATAGAGGGCTTGATCATGGGAGGATCTGATGATCCCCATCTAGACAAGCTTATCATGTTCAGTTGTTTGGGACTCAATGAAGGCATTGAGTGAAGGCATATTCCATCCAAGGATTGTGAGCTTCCTCGCACAAAATGTAGAGACAAACACCAAATAATCACCTCCAAGTTTGTAGAGTATGGAAAGGATGAGCTGATCATCCTCCTTCTCCACCTTACATTGCTTCAATAGTAAGACAATGTGCTTGCACTTTGTGAAAAAATCATTTAATGTATCGAAATTGGAAGGATGGAGAGACATCAACTCATTTTCAAGTTAGTATACTCTCAAATCATCCTATTTTCCATATAGGGTTTCCAATTTGTCCTAGATTTCCTTTGGAGTCTTCAATCTCGAGAGATGGAAAAGAAGATCCCAGGAAACAGAGAGGCACAAGAATCCAAATGCTTCATCTTTCTTGTTCAAGAATCTGGCTTTGTCTATCACAGAAGCAGGCTCTTATTTAGTGTCCATAGTGACCCTATAGATTCCTCTGGAACATAGTTGGATCTCCATGTCTCTTTTCCATGAATGGAAATTGAACAGAGTCAAGAGTTCTACAGAAGAAACCATCTAAGAATGCTAGAGTGAATGATTTTCACTTGTTAAAACCTGCAAAATCACAACAAGAGGGGCACTGTAAGGTCAAACAGCCCACATATTTTAGGCTTTCATCACACCCAACATATTTGATCAAGCAAGCTTGACCAACAATTCCTTAACTTGGGGTATTAAGTGGTAAGCCTTGGTTTCTGTTGCAATGCTGTATTTTTGAGCTTTTGCTCAATTTTTCATGCAAGATCTGTTAAAAACCTTGTTTTTGAGAGATCTGAGCTTCATCCCGCTGTGAGCTCTGATACCATATTAATTTGTCACAGTGGTCTAGGAACTGAAAATACAGTCTCACAAAGAATATAGACAAATATGCATAAAATTGGCAAAATGGTGCTGCAATGGAAGTAGCAGCTCTGTATAATCAAATGAGGATATGATGATACAATACAATGATCATGCAAGATGCATGAATTTCAAGACAATTTGAATTCCCAAGGAGGTCATTCAAATTGAATGAATGGGTGTACCGTAACTGACTATAAGCCACAATAAACACACTAGTTAACCAACTGATCAAGTGCCGATTGACTCAACTGAGTCCTAACTAAAGTCCAAGTGAAATAATGACTAAGTCTAACTAAAATTATTTTAGACACATGTCACTGCATGCCAACCAACAAGTGGTAGGACATTAATCACGCCAATGAACCTCGATGAGGTTAACTGAAGTCAAATTGGCCATCAGAGGTGGTTGGAGGCACCCCTGTTGACTCCAGTTCATTAAATATTAATTAAATAATAAATATAATGAAAGGAGGTGCCTTCACCAATCATATTTAACTGATTGTATCCATTAGTGATCAATTAAGTGCATTTATGACACTCAGATCACCCCTGGAGTGCTCCAGTTAGCCTCCCTGAATGAAGGAGAAGGCTTAGTTGGCCTCCTTGATTGAAGGTAGGCATGGGTGTGCTCACGCTGATGTCATATAGTGCTCCTCTGATGTCAATTAAGTCAATAAAACTTAGGATAGTGGTTTAACTAGTCCAAATTGACCAAATTAAGTGTGCATGGTGGGTAAATGTCTCCAACAAGGTAGTACCCATAATTTAATTGACATAAGTGTTGCAAAGAGGCTTAACCTTTTCATATATCTAGTACCTAACATTAAGGTAATGGTCGCATATGGAAAGAAGATAAAAAAAAGTGGGAAAATTCCACAAAGTTAAGCTACAAATACAAGACTATAACCTTGAGTTAGAATTTTACGCAGTACCCTTAGGAGGAGTTGATGCAGTATTAGGAATTCAGTGGCTGCAAACACTAGGTACCTACTCAGCAAACCACCAAGAACACTTTATTAATTTTAAGTATCAAGGAGAAAAATGCAAATTGTATGGATTCCAACCCCCTCACACACAAATTGTGTCATCCCACAAAATGGAGAACTTAACTCGAAAGGGAGCACTAGTGTATGTCGTACAATGCGAAGAGATTGAATTATTAACTTCTGAAGTGGTGAAAGCAGGTAAACCAGAGATCTAAGGACTAATACAAATGTACAAAAAAGTATTCAAAGATCTACCCATGGAGTTACCACCATAAAGGAAGATTGAGCATGTCATCGAATTCAAGTCTGGATCAATCCCCATCAATGTTAAACCCTATAGGTAACCACACCATCATAAGATAGATATTAAAGAGTAACCCTAACTTACTGAAGTTTGGAGGAATTACAGGAAGTTGAAGTCCTTATGTTGCACCAGTAGTACTAGCACAGAAGAAGGATGGGCCTTTTAGGATATGCATCGAATACAGAGGACTAAACAAGATAAATATTAAAGAAAAATTCCCCATTCCATTTATCGATGAAATGTTGGATGAGATGAATGGCGCAAGGTACTTTTCAAAATTAAACTTAATATCAGGATATTACCAAATGATATTAAGGCTAGAAGATGTGGCGAACACAGATTTCCGAATCCATGAAGGACATTATGAGTTTAAGGTAATGCCTTTTGGTCTAACTAATGCTCCAGTGACATTTCAAGCAACCATGAATAACCTATTTCAGCCATTCCTAAGGAAGTTTGTACTAATATTTTTGTATGACATCCTTATATATAGTAAGACATGGAAGGACCATCTCACATGCTTGGAACAAGTACTCTCTACCAAGATGTCCTAATGCACATTTGCTAAAGAAGAAGTGAGCTATTTGGGTCACGTAATAACTAAATAAGGAGTCAAGGAAGATCCATAAAAAGTCAAATCAATAACAGACTAACCCAAACCTACTAACTGTTGGGCACCCGATATGCAAGTTAATTACAGCTAACATACAGAGCGTTCAATATTTATTGTCAATCCAAGGAAGTCTTTTATTTCAAGGATAACATGCACTGTATATGCTTAAACACTAAGTTATTGTAAATAAAAAATCCTATTCTCTGCTCAGCTACATTCATCCCACAGATCTAGCTAAGTTACAGCTAGTTTTCCTTCTAAAGAATACAGCCACAATTACCTTCTATTGTTCTTGATCTAGAATTGAAAGATTCATGAAATCACATCTAGATTAATTTTGCAGAAAATGAAGTCCTGTTTACCAAATCATATAATGATTTACCCAACTATCTTGATCTGATTATTCTAGAAATCCAAAAGACATGAATTGAGTTCAGGTAGTCTAGGAATTCGGAGTACAGGAATTGAGTTCAACTATTCTATGAATTCAAAGTACAGGAATGAAATTCTGCAACCATAAATGCAAGGAACAAACTGCAAGGATTTATGGAAACAGCAATTAAAATATCTAAGGATGAAAAAATTTGTTACAGCTACCACACAGTTGCATAAGTAACAATTACCTATACAGTTGACTATCACACCATGCGACTACAGCTTTCCAAGAGATGCAATTAATAACACACTGTAAATTCACAACTGTTACAGCTTACTATGAAGAAATTAAATTAACATAATGTCACACAACAGAATAATTAAAATTCCTACTTTAACTCATCAATCCATGTGGGAAGGTGGGCCTAGCCTTCACACAGAGATGTTGGATATAACGCACGTTAAAACCCTTAGATCTGAAGTAACTCCTTGTATTAAAAAGGAAGATCAAATACACTATCCTTAGTCACAGCTAATACAATAAATTGGTTAAGGGTTCAACCCCTATCTCAAAACAGCTCCCCATATTTATACAATGTAAATCATAACATCCTATCCCTATTATTGGGCAGCCATGAAGATCTCTGATCTTAAGACGCCCTAAATTACAACAACTATTACAACCGTGGCATGATGAAAGTAGGAAATATAGGGAAACTGCTAATTGACCCAGAAATCATGATATCCTCAGATCATAGCTATACACGAGTAGCAGCGTACTATTGACCTCCAAATCTATCACATTTTTTTGCAGCTATCATTGTACATCTTTTCCTGGAAAAATATACTGCGACCACATTCTTTGGGCAATGGTAGGATGGATGGTGATCCGCACGAGCGATGAATGTCCATCATTTCCTTACCATGTTCAGTACGCTATACCTATAGTCTCTAGATCTCAAAATACCTTTATAAACCATCATATGTTAGCATATTTAAAGATATAAAGCGTTAATTACCACAATCATAAGAATTAATAAAATAAGACAATAACCAACCATACCTTGGTGACTTGAAGAGTAGAGTGAGGGAGAAACATCTGTTTAGCATGCTCAATGGGGTAGGATAAGGAAAAAATAGGTGGATAAGGATGGTAAAAAAGGGTCCATTTCTGGGCCCAACATCTCCCCTCAACTCTCCTATTGCATGTCCTCGTGCAACAACCTCCACTATTTCAAATTTGAATCTTGCACTACGCTCTGTTCATGGAGAGAAGAAAAGTTGTAGAGGAACTCAGACGTTCCTTATTTTTCTATGAACCCCCTATGGGAAACCCAATATCTCCAACATTGTTGCTCCTCTGCCTTGGTCAGTGAGAAGTCCATCCTGTATGGTGTTGTTGGCCACCAGATGAGAGGAAATTTGAATTTCAGTCCCATCCAATTAACTCCACAGTCCCTGATACATCCAACATAACCCTCAATCCTGGAAAGTTCATGTTCAAAATTTTTAAAATAATAGGGGTCTCTATTCCTGAGGGTTGGAGAGGCAACTTGCCATATGTGCTTACTTCCTTCCAAAGTTGTTTGTTGATGTTTGGAAATTTGGCTAGTGCAAGTAGAAATAATCCCTTCTTGCAGCTCCATTATATGTCAAGTTTGGATGGGGCATGAAAGTAGACCCTAGTGTCGATCAAGGAGAAGATGAGGATTTTGTGGTTCACTCCAAATCCACAAGTTAGAGTGGGCTTCATTGTGAGAAAAAGTTTGAAAGGACCTTTCCCGCTGAGCATGATTGCTCACAAAAGAGGAAAAATCCCTCAACTGAACATCTCCTGAAAAAGGAACAGGGTTAGAATGGCGGTACAAAGGACAAGCCATCTCATGCAAATACAACTCACAACAAATTTTGGTCCTCAAAATTGCTTTTCAAAAATATCTCCAAGAATTTTGCTGAGGTTGCTATTTTGTATGTTCTCCCTTCTTTCACAGCCCTTAATTTAAACCAAATAAATTTCTCTAATATAAAGACAGGGTAAGAGGAAGAGGGTACTCTAGTGCCTATGAGTTCTTGAGAAAGAGCATACATCTGGTATTTTTCCTCCTACATAGACTTGAACTTTTTTAGCTCCGTTAGCTCCTTCTGTAGTTCTTCCTATCAAAGTCTTTGGGTCATGCATTCTTCTGCCCATTTTTACTTTATTCCCCTGAAGGTCTTTTTATGTTTAGTGAGGGAAACCATCCATTCTTGGTATCCTTCCACCTGTCTCTTCCACTTTCTTACATCCATTCTCAAAATTGAGATTTATTCTGTAGGTTTTAGGGTTTCTTCTTCTTCAGGATACTCCTCTTTGTCGGAATCCAGGTCAATATAATTTTGAAGGGATTAAGTCCACACCTTATCACTTGATGTGCCACATTGGACATTCTGCACATCTGAGGTTACTTTGGGGGTGTTGGTTCTTGTGTAATAGCAGCCCCTCCTGGAATTTATTCAGCAACAACTTCCACCACTTCTGGAGATGCTGGTTCTTGTGTAACAGCATCCTCTTTCTAAGGTTCTCCTTTGGAAACTTTGGCAGCTGACTGTAAGGATGTTGGTTCTTGTGGAGCAACTTTCTCATGAATTTTAATCTTATCTCTACCTGATCATTAGTTACTATTTCAGCCAAGGAATGTAAGGATGTTGGTTCTTGTGTGACAGAGCCCTATTCTTATTTTTCCTCATGCTATTGGGATTGGATGTCTTCTTCAGTATGAAGCTATTCCTCAAGGATTTCAGTATCACTTGAGGATTTTGATTGAACTTGTTCATCTTCACCTAAATCCATATCAGGAATGACATCCACTTCAAGGTTGGATTCTTGTTGCATCCCAAAAGTCTCTATTGCAATTTTCAAGGATGTTGGTTCTTGTGTGACAACATCCTAATTTACTTCTTCATCTCCCTATTGTTGTGATTCCATTTCTAGTATCTCTGTGTCCTAAGACAATTATGGAGTCATAGTACAAATTTCTTCATTAAATTCCAAAGTGCCTTCAGTCCCTGGTTCTTCTTCTCTCATTTGGACATCCACTTGGACAAGAACATTCGAGGATGATGGTTATTGTGTGACAACATCCTGTTCGACATCATCATTGTTTTGTTTTTGTATCTCCATTTATATTATTTCCATGTCATGAGAGGGTTCAGGGGTCACAGTGCAATCTTCATCCATAAAATCAGAAATAACTTCATCCTCTGGTTCCTCTGTCATAGGGTTAGTGGCAATTTCAACAGGAATATTCAAAGATGTTGGTTCTTGTGTGGCAGCATCCTGCTCATCTAAAACTTCCTTCTCATGAATTTTTTCTTGGGGAATCTCGCCATCTCTCAAATTGGTAATATTCAAAGATGCTGGTTCTTGTGTGACAAAATCATGTTCATCTGCAACTTCCTTCTCATGAATTTTCTCTTTGGGAGTCCCACCATCTCTCAAATCAGGTTGTCCCTATCCTTCCACAGTTGTAGGTACAGAATGTTGTGTTGTAAAGGCATGAACTATAACCTTATAACCTAGCTCATCAAAGTTTTTTCCACACGTAGTACAAACCACTCTTTCTTCCTCAATGCCATCCTCGGTAGGATTTGATCCTTCCAGTTGATCTGTAGCTTCAACCAATGTGTACAGCTTCCTTTCACCTATTTTTTGCATGCTTCCTTCCAATTTTCGAATTAATTTTGGAGTGTTTGTACTTCCTCTTTTAATAGCCTATTTTGAAACAAAATTCCTTCAATCTACAGTTCTTCTGTGACTGGTTCCTGTGGGGTGTCAATTGTTTTAGTTCAAAGAATGGGGAACTCAATTTGTGCTTCTAAGGTTTCCCATTTTTCCCTTACTACTTCTGCTGCTGCGACTGACCTAGTTCTTTTCCATATTATAGGTGGTGATGCTTTAATTTCATCCTTTGATCTCCTCCTTTTTCTCTATGGTGCTGGATTTTCTAAATTCACAACTGATGTGGAAGGAATATCCCCAGTTCCATCATTTTTTTGTACTTCAGGGTGTTCTTCCTGAATCAGGGTTCCTCTCCATTCAGGGGAAGATTCAACAGTCACCGCCTTAGTGCTTTCTTTTGTTATCATAGCTCTGCCATATTTGGTTTCAAATGTCACAGCATCTAATGCTGCTCCAGTTTCACCCTCTGCTGTCAGAGCTACCCTACTATTTAGTTCTTCCACAAGGTTTTCATGTACATCCTCTCCCAATTGTTTTGATTATTCCCCTAACTGATCCTCTAATCCAGTTTCATCTCCCCCCCAACTAAATTGGAGGGTCTCCAAACCTCCTGTTGCTATACATTTCCCCACAAATATGGATTGAACAGCTCTTCTTGATGTTGAATAGGCCCCACAAGTACAAGTATGTCCATGTCCTCTTCTATTGGAACATCAGGAAAGGGAGCGGGTCCCTAAGATTGGGCTATAAATTTCTCCCAAGTTTGGTTGTGTTGAGCAAGGGTCTGTAAGATTATTAATTTAATGACGCCATGGTGGGTAAGTGAGGAGAGTGGATGCTTGGCAGCTGGAACAAACCCTGCCATATGATGTAAATCATTGAGAAAATAAAATGAAATGTTTAACAGATCCCTGTGATGGAGATGAGATAGTAAAGGAAATTCAGAATGATAGACTGTTTGGTACCTACCTTTGCAGGTGATGTATTTCTTAAGAAAAATGGTGAATTGATTCCATGGCCATGGAAATGACTGTAATGCTATCCCCCTTCGTGTCATTTGAATCTTCTCCCCTTCCCTTAGAAAATCCTGTACTGCTGCAGTAGTGGGGGCTCAAAGTCTGAACTAAGATCTTCCCTCCTGGGGAAGACTAGTGACTTCAGCCACTATGGCTTCAGAGAATTCAATACGAAATCCCCAAACCTCTGAGTGGGTTTATGTCAGATTCAAGGCGAACTGTAAAGATGCTTCATGGTGAAATCCATTCAGGCGTTGGAAAAATTTAGTCTAACCCGCAACTTGAAAGATGGCAAAAACTTCAGCATTTATTCTGAGTTATCGCATGTTTGAAGGTTCATACTGAGCTGGAATACCCATATTTTCTTCCTTCAGAAGTATGTTGTAGTCCAATAGATTACAGATTCCGACAATGGAGGTTACAACACACAGTATGCATGAACAGCTGAGAGTGGAGTTGGCCAAATTCGAAAGTTTCTGCGCATTGGATTATTTGAAATTTATCCCGAATTAGGAAAGGTGGCGGTTATTAGGTAGCATAATTAGTCATTACGTCGTACGAGTGGAGAGTTAACAATGCAATAATGGGCACAGAAAGGAAGGTATGATTTATATTGTCACATACAATTAATACTTAATCAAGTAGTTAATCAAAGCCATACCTTCAAAAATGCGCGATGGATGATGTCCTTTGGAGAATAGTAGAACGTGTGATGTGCAGTCATTGCAAAAGCTGTACTCATGTGATGTGCAATCATTAAATGTGATCAATATTACAGGGGTGCTGTAATAACCTTTTCTGTCGGCAAACCAAAAACCATCGTGTTAAAATGGTCGAAAACCTGATGAGTGTTAGAATATGAGTCAAATTGCCGACATCAAGAATCGGAGCCATATCTGGAGGAGTTTATATCTTGCAAAAATCTCTACCAATAAAAAAGTAGTTACAGCCGCAAGCCATAAATAAATCAGATAGTTTAGCACAGGTGCGGCCTTGGAATATAGAAAAATCAGCCAAATGTAGCGTAGTTGTAGCTGTCGGAAAAGGGTGTCACAACTGCTGGAAAAAGGTGTTGCAGCTGCACGAAACAAGATTTATGGGAAAAAGTGAAATGTTGTCGTAGCTGCGCATATGGGAGTTATGGGAAAAGGTAAAATAGATTCGCAGCTACACATATGGGAGTCATGGGCAAAGTTAAAATGGATTCGCAGCTACCAGAAAAGGGTGTTGCAGCTACCAGAAAAGGGTGTTGCAACTGCCAGAAAAACGTGTTGTAGCGGCCGAAAAAAGGTGTTGTAGCTACGCGAAACATGATTTATGGGAAAAAGTGAAACGGTGTCGCAGTTGTGCATACGGGAGTTATGGGAAAAGGTAAAATGGAGTCACACCTACTGGAAAAGGGTGTTGCAGCTGTCAAAAAAGGGTGTTGCAGTTGCCAGAAAAAGGGTGTTGCAGCTACGACAGATTTATTTCAAGAAAAAAAAATTTGGTGCAGGAAGTTATAGAAGAATGGTTTTGGTCACCAGGCCTGATAACGACCACCACTCTTAGGTGCTTTCCTACACATTTTATAAAAAAAAAAATGGATCAAATGCAAAAGAAAAAGATAACAATAAAAAAAATAAAAAAATAAAATATTTATGTACAAAGATCCATATGCGATTTACAGTGATTAATTAAGGATTGATAGGGGCAGAGAAAAATTCCTGCCCTTGTGCTAACTGGTAGTCTGGATCAACTACAATTTGTGACATAAATGAATCCTTTAAAATGGGCTTATGGTATAATCACAGCCTGCGACCATTAGAAAATAATGGTGTGTGGTTCTCATCGATCGTTACCAGGTGGACTATACCATTATCAAATACTCTATCTACTAGGTATGCGCCCAACCATCTTGTGCACAATTTACCCTTGAAATATCTTTTGAACCTAGATTCGTATAGTAGTACCCAGTCTCCCTCATAGAATACCTTCTTTTTTATGAATCGGTCATGCCAATTAGATCTCTGTTGCTGAATTAACATTGTCTGGTCCATGATAGCTAACTCGTTCTCATCCAGTTCATTTAATTGGTTCAATATTCTCTTCTGGGCTTCAGTTACGTATAGGTTTACCTCTATGGTTGTCTTTAAAGTCTTAATCTTGAATTCGATTAGGAAGACGACACTTTTCCCATACACCAATTCGTAAGGAGAGAAACCTGTAGTGTTGCGCCAAGTGGTACGATATGCCCACAATGCTTCCAGAAGTCTATCATCCCAATCTCTACGATGTCTCTTGACCATATTGGTAAGGATAGCTTCAATGACTTTGTTAGTGCTTTCCACCTGGCCATTGGCTTGGGGATGGTAAGGTGAAGCTATCTTGTAATGAATTTGGTACTTCCATAGCAGAGTTTAAGATTGACGTGACACAAACTACGGTCCTCCATCGGTAACCACTTCCTTGGGTACCCCAAAACGGGTAAAGATTTCACTATATAGGAAATCAATCGTAGCCTAGTCATTGGCCTTCGCCAAAGCCATAGCTTCTACCCATTCCGTCATGTATTTGGTATAGACCAAGATGTAGGCTTTCTGGTTAGAATGAGGGCTGATAGGACCAACAAAATCTAAAGCCCACCTATCAAACGTTTCAACCACTAACTGGGTTGCAGAGGCATTTGATCTAATCTATTAGGCTAACGCATCCTTTGGAAGTTATTACAAGACTAGACATATCTTTTTGCATCCCTGAAAAGGGTCGGCCAATAGTAGCCCATTCTTAGCACTTTGTGTTCTATCCTTCTGTTTGCAAAATTCCCCCCACAAGGCTCATCATGGCAGGCCTTCAGTATACGGAAAATTTCATCTTCTCTTACACATCTTCTAATCTCAACATTAGGGCCTGTGTAAAAGACATGACCGTTTACCCAACAATACCTGGCACTTTGCTAAATAATTTTCCTCTTTTCTCTTTTGGACTTATGTGTCAGAAGCTTTCCTACAGCCAAGTAATTAGTGACATCTGCATACCAAGGGGAGTGAGCTGAAACTGTAAATAAATGTTCATCTAGAAAAGAGTCCTTAACAGGCAAATTATCATCACTGTTAGTGAAACGAGATAAGAAATCAGTAAAAACATTTTCTCTTCCAGGTTTGTCTATAATGGTAATATCAAACTCCTATAATAATAAAAGCCATCTAGTCACCCTAGCATTAGTAACAGGTTTATTCATTAGATATTTAATGGCAGGGTGGTCAATGTGCACAAATGTACGATATCTAGTAATATAATGTTGAAATTTGTTAATGGAGTAAACAATCGCCAAGAACTCCTTCTCAGTAATAGTATAATTAAGTTCAGCAGGTGCTACGTTTTTACTAATATAATAAATTGTATAAGGTACTTGACCATCCTGCTAACCTAAAACTGCTCCAATAGCGATATCAGAAGCATCTGAAGAAATGTGGAAGGGTAGGGTCCATTTGGGTCCTGTTGGCCTGATTTTCTGACCTAGGCCAACTAAGGAGATTAAGCCCACAAAAGTCGCTTAAATCAACTTCCGGTGTGTTTGGGATGGCAGAATCTCGCAGGTTATGGTCTTGCTAGCAATTGAACTTTCCTCTTAAGGAGAAATTAAAATTCAGTAAAAATTTATCCTAATCTTATTTCTATCTAGATAATCTCTAAAATTAGTTTTATATAACCTAAGTTATCGTAAAAATTCTTTCTTAATGAAAGTCTTCGATTTTTAAAGGATTTTGTTTCAAATATTCTAATTCCAAAAGACTATTATCAATATTATGAAATTAACCTAGTCCTATTTAACAACTGTTAAATATAAATTACACTAAAACAAAACTAACTAATTATTTTATCCTAGCTGAGAGCAACTTAAATACTATATTAATTATTAACTAATATAAATAGAAAGATGAATGGTTAATATTTAAATGAAAATATTTAAATCATTCACACTAAATCATTCTTCTATATTTTTACAATAACAAAAAATTTAAAATAGGCAACTACTTTAAACTTTTCAGGAATGTTTTATTAATTAACAATTAATAATCAATACTAAATATCTGAATAAAAGATAATATTCATAATGAAGACATTGTAATAATACAAATGAAATCAAAACAAACATAAATATTTATATTACTGAACAGTGATAATGAACAGTGATACCAGGCTAAGAACTTTAAGTCACACTCCTTCTCCGAAGATAAAACCCCATTAAAGAGATAAAACTAGTACTGAAATGATATTTCAATGATGTTTTTCTTCTATACTCCCTCCCCTATTACATCAAAATTACTAGTTTATATAACCCCTACTAGTCTTTCATTTCAGTTTCTAATAAGTGTTATAATGAATATAACAAGAATCCTATTCCTATTTAGTTGCATCAAATCTCTTCAAAAGACACCTGTCATAATAAACATTATATTATGGGATAAAACTGTCAATTAAATGACTAGCCTATGTTATCTCTTGATTCATAGGAACTAACATATTCGTGGCCATCTTGAACATCCAATTCTTCCAGAAGCATCAACGTATGCCAAAAAACATCCTGTGTTTTCTTAGGATAACGATTCCATCTACACCTGTACAAATGAAAAATAAAAAATCTTATTAAAACATGTTAACAAAAATAACAATAAAATAAAACAAATTATATGCATGCCTGCAAAATCTATGATTTTGCAGGTATGCTCATTAAAACTTTTATTACCTGTCAAAAAGAGAGATAAACCATATAACCAAAATAGAAACAACATCAGGTTCTATTTTGTAAATTGATTACTCTTCTGGCTTCAGAAAGTTTGGCTTTGAGCCTGAAAATTATTAGCTACTGCCGATCTACTTGCTCAAGCAAGTGCTGGTTTGTGTTTATCAATGATTTCATAGCTTCCTTGTATCAATTTTTCTTCAATTTCATGTCCTTCCATCTATTAACCCAATTTAGTAATTCTTTTCTGAATGTTTTATTTTCATCATCTTTTAAGGCTGCGTTTGCTTGACATTCTTTTAATTCATTTTTCAACTCTGTGATTTTGGTTTCATATACTCTATCAAGTACCTGTTGGAGGGTTTCTTCTTCCTAGTCACGACATGAATCATCAAACTGAGAAGAATCAAGATTATTCACATCTTGATTTGGTGATGGAATTCTTATAAATGATGGCTCAGGGCCAGAACCACAAGCATCCATACATGATGGTGCTGCTTCAAACTTACTTGGCTCAGTAATGCTTTTGGCCAATTATTTTTCACGATTCTCCTCTATAGGACTAGCTTCATCCATATGCGTGGTCTCGGGAATCAAAGATGAAACATCATCCTCAAGTTGGACAACAACTGGCTGAGCATTTTGTTGAGTGGTTACAGGAACAGAAGTTGTAGTTGTCGTATTCATGCTTCGAGTGAATCTTTGTGTACGAATGAACACAAAATATTTTGGCTCAAAACTTCCTCTATCACAACAAACCTGCACTAATTGTTCAAGTTTTCGCATGGATTCATCACCAAGTTTTTTAGAAGTGTGTTATAGCGGATTTCACCACACTAGGTGAATCACACATTGTATGGCCTTCCCTTGTCCCGCTGCAGACTCATTAGCCCCTTTGGACCACTTTATATCTTTTGATGTTACCTTGATCATCCCTAAAAAAATTAGAATATTGATATACACGGATTTTTCCCTGATAACTACGTACATACGCGGATATTCCCTCGATAGTCGCGTACATCGGGATGTGTGCATAGTCCAAAACATTTTGGAGTTTTCCTTGACTTGGATCCGACTCATATGACTCCTGGCCTTCCATATTCCTTGAGATCGCATGGATTCAACCTTTCAATATCCCTTTGAAAAGCTATATAAGGAACCCCTTGGTACATTGAAAGCATAAGAGAGCTTTGAGAGTAACAAAACTATAGTCCATTGTTGCCAAGATTTATGCTTGAGTCTGCATCCCTTTGTACCTTGGAGCACTGTTGTGTTCTTCCCAAGCTTGACTTTCACTAGTAAGCTTGCTATCGAAGTGATGGAGGATTGAGGTGGTGGAGGCCCAAGTGGGGGATTCAGTTTCTCCGATTCACAGACGTGCCGTCAGAGGTTGTCACTTGTAATCTCTGATTCTGATTAATAGAAATATCTTTTCCTGTCCAGTAATGCGTATTTGAATGAATATTGTTTCCATTAG
>LPNX010199011.1:298075-395299 GCA_001517045.1 Pseudotsuga menziesii | reverse complement strand
AGATGTATTTGCAGATTATATGCAGAGTTGTATTATGGTATTATGCTGATTGGGTGGCTGGTCTTCCATTTGGGTACCTTCGTCACTTCCTTCCTGGGATGGACTCATAATGTATTTCGGCCATCGTATATCCCCTCTGATCTCATACATTAGGGGGCATCTGTTATAGCGGATTTCACCACACTAGGTGAATCACACATTGTATGGCCTTCCCTTGTCTTGCTGCAGACTCATTAGCCCCTTTGGACCACTTTATATCTTTTGATGTTACCTTGATCATCCCTAAAAACATTAGAATATTGATATACGCGGCTTTTTCCCCGATAACCGCATACATACGCGGATATTCCCTCGATAGTCGCATACATCGGGATGTGTGCATAGTCCAAAACATTTTGGAGTTTTCCTTGACTTGGATCCGACTCATATGACTCCTGGCCTTCCATATGCCTTGAGATCGTATGGATTCGACCTTTCAATATCCCTTTGAAAATCTATATAAGGAACCCCTTGGTACATTGAAAGCATAAGAGAGCTTTGAGAGTAACAAAACTATAGTCCTTTGTTGCCAAGATTTATGCTTGAGTCTACATCCCTTTGTCCCTTGGAGCACTGTTGTGTTCTTCCCAAGCTTGAATTTCACTAGTAAGCTTGCTATCGAAGTGATGGAGGATTGAGGTGGTGGAGGCCCAAGTGGGGGATTCAGTTTCTCCGATTCGCAGACGTGCCGTCAGAGGTTGTCACTTGTAATCTCTGATTCTGATTAATAGAACTATCTTTTCCTGTCCAGTAATGCGTATTTGAATGAATATTGTTTCCATTGGAATATGTCAAATGCTTTTACATTATTGATTATATATGCTAGAATAGATCTAACACCACAAAATATAGTATGCTTGTATTGTTTACTTGTTGTTGAGGACGTGCTATAACAATTCAAGCTGAAGATTGGAAAGCTCAACGGGGATCTACTACAACCGTCCGGAATAAGGTACGAGGTTCGATCCTTTAGTGTTAGATTGTTTATTTCTATTGCATATTGGGAAAGATTGATTTCTGGAGTCTAGCTGTCTGTTGTGGTACCCCAAGCCATAGGAATTTCTCTCTGTAACAAAGTGCACAAATCAGAGGGGGTTCCATGATTAATAGCATCAATATTTTCATCATTTGTCAATTTACCATCCACCTTTGTAGGTATATTGAGACGTTTGTCAAATAGGGATTGGTCCATATTTGTTTCAGCATAACAATAATTGACCTTAATGGTTCCCTCATTACTAATACGAGTATCTATAGGTGAAATTTCTTCCTGTAGTTTAATATCCCCTAACTCAACCTTAAGAATATCATCCAATTCAGATTTTGATGGAGCTTTATGCTTCCTACGAGTTTTAGGAGGAGGGTTTGGCCAATACTGTACTGAACCTATTTTATTTTCAACCAAGAACTCATCCCAAGATTTACAGCTAAGAGACAACTAATTCTAGATTAAAATTTTAATCAGACCGTGGTGGAATAAACTCCTATCTGGATTTCCTATGGTACTTTGCATTGAATGCGGCATTTTCTTCAGGCTTTGCAGTAAGTAAAATGGAAGATTGATCTTACAAACCTTCAATGCTAACAGTAATTGCAGATGATAATAATGAAGATGAGAGATTCGGCCATCACAAGAGACATACCTGACTATGCTTTCATAAAACGCTCGTCATTCTAGTTTTAAGAATCTAACTGAAATCCCAATTTTTAACTTTGCATTGGCAGGTAAGGGTAATAGTAATAACCTACATCTTTTCTTATCGGCCTTTCCTCCTTTAAACCAACGTTCTCCAGATTGAGGAAGATTTGTAGCTTCTGCAATCTTATCCTCATCAATTATAAACTTAAAACCCCCAACCTGGGCTATGTTCTCCCTCAAGCTCATAGTGAATTGTTTGGTAACTTCAGCATTATGGCCACTGAAACATCTAAAAAATGGACCCCATCCAATCTTTTCGAATAGTATAGAAACTTTCTCATTAGCTTCAACTAGCTCAGGCCCTGAAATCTCAAATCGGCTGAGAGGAGCCATTGTTTTAATTCACTGCAACTATGGTCTATGGTTGAAACAAATGAAGTCGTGAAAATTGAAGGAATAGGTATCCAAGTAAAAGGCATTATGGGAAATGTCAAATCCTCAATTGATTCATATGTGACAGAAATGAGAACCTTATTTTTGGCCATGTTAACCAAATTTGGAAATGATAAGAACAACAACCAGTGTTTTACGCTATGATAAAACGGCAAACTAGCCACGACTAACTAAATTCTTCAGAAAACAGTATGTTAAAATTTCAAACTCTAACTAAACCTGCAAATCAGAAGTCATTCAATTCAGGGATTATAAATCAAAAGATTAATAATACCCAATCTGGAATGATGGCCTCGTACAACATCATGAATGGAAATGGATATCAGTCATTTATGGGATTGAATTCCACTGATACGATTTCATCATTAAACCAACAACTGTCAATTAAATTGATATGTGTTAACAATTAAAACAAAATTCAAATGCCAATACGACCTCAATCTTTACGCAGTGATCCTTGTAAACAGATGTTATCAATTTATCCATTCGTATCCTGTACCTTAATCATAACTGTCAATCGATAATAACCCATAATTACACATGGAAGGAAATCGTGTTCATGAATAGGGTGATGTGGAGTTGTCATAACAATCCATAATGTTTTCCAAGGGTTTTTGAAATTACAACTAAGTAGCAATCACCATTCACAACCAAACCATATATATATACATGTAATTATTTCAAAATATAGTTTTAAATATTTTATGAAATCCCAATCACTTATGACCCAATACAAGATGTGATAGGATACAAAGCTTATAAAACTATTATGATTATCTTTATGTGACAATGAAAATTTCAAAATAATATACATACGTTTGAACTCTAGCTATTTCGTGATATATATGTACAATTTTTACAAAGCAATGATATGATATTAAAATATTAAGTTATATGTAAAATCTAAACCTTAGGGTTAATGAAAATATTTCAATTAATAAATCACCATTAGTTATAAGGAATACAAGAACTTATGATGATAAATATCTTATGAAAACCAAATTTTAAACAAGTTCAAAATGTATCTTTATTTTAATTCGAAAAACTAATTAGCATACTATACCTTAAAACTCCTAAATCAATATATATAATCGAATGAATTAATGATAAAATTGATCATATATAAAATTTACAAGATTGACAGCTGCTAATTTGTCAAATTTATGAAAGTATTTCATAAATTTCTAATATGACTCTTAACTCTTCTATAATTGAGAGTACCTTCAGAATATAAGATTCTAAAGGCACTCTTATATAATCTTTTAAAAATTAATCATAGAAGAGAACTGATCATTTTTCATCACAACAGGAAAAATGAGGGGGTTGTTGCTGACTACCAACAAATCGCGATGAGCTGGGTGAACCAGTTATCTCTGCTCATACAGTTTTTAAATGATAATATAAACAAAATCTTAAAATCTATTAAAAACAATAAAAAATTCTTTGTCTAAATAAAAACCATTATTCTGATTTATATTCATAAGTACAATTCAGAGATATCCAATCCTTTAAAATAAAGATCTTGTTAAAGATAAACTCATAAATATCCTGATCGAAACAAAGTACTTCATGGTAAAAATAATCCGCACTATCAGTATAGGATATAGAAATTTACTTTTCCGAAAAATTTCCAAAATATGTTCCATAAACATAATAATTTTCTTTTCTTTTCTTTTCCTTTTCTTTAGACAATAATTCTGAGTGAAGACTATCTAGGTATGATATCGCAATGTGATAGTATCATTCACGACAACTGTCTTGAATAAGCAAGCCGACTCGTGATGAGACCTCTTATTCTTCAATCAAAATTATGTTTTATTTATTAAATTTGAAATTTTAATTTTATAAAATGAGAGATCATTACCGTGCATGGTGACCAAATGGTAATGTCAGTCACTAATATCACCAGAAAATGAATGAGATGGCTCGTGATGAGACCCCCTATCTCTTGACCTTGCAACCAAGAGCCATTATTAGTTTCCTAATAATGTCATGCTAGTGATATTTATGATCCTGATCAAATCAGCTTATTACTAAGACCTCTCGTCTCTCATTTTAGCATTTTGTTGACTGGAACAGATTCTAAAAAGTTTTCAGACTGTAAATAACTTTAATGATGACTGATAGTAGAGATCCATAAGAATTTCCAAAGTACAAGTTTCGAACAAGACATTAATTAGTTCTCCCAACTTTTATGAGAAAAATAAAAGAGTGAGGAATAATCTGAATAATACTTAAAATAATGATAGGTTCTAAATAGACTTAAGAAAATTTGATCATTCTGAACCAATTTTGAAGATTTAGTCTAATATCCGAATTTTAAAACTAATGATCAAACTGGATTTTTTAAACCGGAAGATTTATTTATTTACACTTATCTCTTCAGTTGACAACTGTACATAAATGATTGATTATATATACAGAAATTTGATAGTCTTCAATACAAATGACCTATTAATATTTGATAAGAAGATCAGGACTGGCTGTAATAGTAGAATGATGTTTGAAAGTTATATAAACATTATGAATTTATCATCATCCTTCCTTTCTACAAAATATAGACAATTTTATATAGAAATATAAAATTATTTACAAACAGCAAACAAGCTTATATATATAATTATATACATTTTTAGGGTATAAAACATCAACATAAATATTTTTTCAGGATCAATCCGTTCACTGGGAATGTTTCGAACTGACCTTCTAGTGTGTGCAAACAAAAGGTATTGGGACCTATCTTTTCAGCAATAACAAATGGGCCTAACCAAAGTTTTTGAAACTTAGTATGATCTCCTTTTTCCTCATGAACTTTATCCCATTTTAAAACTAAGTCTCCCACCTAAAATTCTCGATTGCAACTTGAGGATTGATCAAACGAGGACTTCACAATTTGTTGATGTTTTGTAAAATGTTGCTTTGACTTTTCTCTTTCTTCCTCAAGTTTTAACAAAGTATTGATCATTTTTTCCATTGCTGGACAATCTTCATCTTGAACAGACTGAGCTAACTGTAATGAAGGTAAAATTAAATTCAGTGGTAAAATAGCTTCAGTTCCATAAACCAAGAAGAAGGTTGAGTTACCTATTGCAGCTTTAGGAGTTACCCTGTCTGCCCAAAGAGCATTAAATAATTATGTATGCCAATCACGATGGTGAGTTGAAATAGTTCTTTTGAGAATTTTTAATAAATTTTGGTTTGTTGATTCAGCTAAACCATTTCCATGAGGGTGATAGTTAGCTGAATACCTAACTCTTATTCCCTTCTCTAAGGAAAATTGAGTTAACTCAACTGATGAAAAATATGAAGCATTATCAAAGACAAGGGAATCTGGAACACCAAATATTGTTATGATAAAGGATTCTAAAGATAATATAACCTGATTGGTGTTTACAACCCTTAATGGAGCAGCTTTTTCCCAACGATTAAAATAATCAGTTGCAGTTATTATATACTTGTGTTGCATAGAAGAGGGAGGGTTTATTGGTCCTACTATATCAATACCCCATTGCTGAAAAGGTCTTTCTACTGAAACAGGTTGTAAAGGGAAAGCAGGTTCCTTAACCCTTCCTACAGCAAGTTGACATTCTTGACATTTTTTGACAAAAGAATAGGAATCTTGAAATAAGGTAGGCCAATAATATCCATCCCTAAGAATCTTATGCACAGTATTTGCTCCACCAAAATGACCACCTGCTGGTCCAAAATGTAACTCTTTCAAAATCACTTATGTTTCATCTTTGTCTAGGCATCGAAGCAACACTCCATCTGAATTTATCCTAAAAAGGATGTTATCAATTAATAAATAAGGAGTAGATTTCAATCTAAGTTCTCTCCTTTTTCTAGGTTCCAGGTAATCAGGAGCAGTTCCCGTTTCCAAAAGTACTCTTATGTCTGTATACCAGGAATCTTGTGGTGGAGGATAGAAGTAGATTTCCCTTGTAAGTAAAACTTCATCAATGACATCTTCAGAATTATTATTAGGTAGATGAGCCGCTTTAGTAACTAATTTGCATAATCCTTGACCTTTTACTATCGTTGAAGGTTTAATTTCCAAGTCATATTCTTGAAGGGATGTCATCCATGGTGCTCTTTTTTCGCCTAAATCTTTTTGCACTAACAAATTTCTGACTGAAGGATAAGGAACTATCACTTTCATTTTGGATTTCAATAAATATGGATGAAAGTGTTTGATAGATTTAAAAATATAAAAAGCTTGCTTATCAACTTCATGGTAATTAAGTTCAGCACCTTTAAAATTTGAACTCATAAAGGAGATTGGCACTTCATTATTTTGTTGATTTAGTTGAGTTAAAAATGCTGCATATGATATGTCAGAAGAAAAAGTATACAATATGAAATCTTTGTTAAAATCTAGGCTTAAAAGAGTAGGAGCTTCTGAAATGGCTTCTAAAATTTTCTGAAATGACTCTTTTTTAGTTTGTCCCCAATTAAAAATAACATCCTTCTTAATCATCTTCTATAAAGGACGAATGATTTCAGAAAAAATGGGGTTTAATCTCCTAACAAAAATTATTTTACTAAGAAATGATTTCATTGCTTTCTTGCAAGAAGGGTAAGTTATTTTTCAAATGGCTTGGGTTCGTTCGGGATCAATCATGATCCCATGTTTTGAAACCATGCAACCTAATGGAATACCTTTTGAGACAACAAATACTGTTTTCTTAGGATTTAAGGATACTCTGAATTTTCTACATCATTCAAATACCTTTCTAAGATGATTAATATGATCATGTTGATATTTAGAATATACAGTAACATCATCTAAATAGACAGCTACTGAATGATTAATTAAGCCTCTAAAAGCAATATCCATTTCCCTTTGAAAAGTTGCCCCATCATTGATTAACACAAAGGGCATCTTTTGGTAGGCATATGTTCCCCATCGAGTTCTAAAAGCTACTTTCAATTGATCATCTGGGGAAACCAATATTTGGTTGTATCATGAGAAACCATCAAGAAGCCTACAACATCTCAGACCTAGAAACCTTTTGAATAATTTGTTCCATGGGAGGAACTGGGTAATTATCCTTTTCGGAAGACTTATTAAGATTTCTAAAATCCACATATAATCTAATATCCCTTTTTTTATTCCTAACTGGAACTAGGTTGGCTACCCACTGAGTATGCCGAATAGGAAAAATAATTCTGGCAGCTAACAGTTTATTTAGTTCCTTCTTAATCGTTGGTTCTAATGACAGATGATATTTCCTTAGTTTTGTTGAAAAGGTTTTGACTCTTGTTTAATTGGAATTATGTGTTGCATGAGTTGTTTATTGAAGGTTTTCAAATTGTCATATGTCCATGCAAAGACATCCTTAAATTCCTTAAACAATTTTATGAATATTGTTTTTTCTGCGGGAGTGCAATCTATTCCTAGATTTATAGTTTGTGGATTTAGTTTTGTTCCTAAATTTATGCTTTCATATTTCATTTGAGAGCTATTGGTTTTACAGTTAGGAACAGATATCAATTTATCTTGAAGATCAAAGAAATTTTCTAATCTCAACACTGAATTAGGGATTGGTTTTACCTTTTCAAAATCTTTTTCAACTGAACAAAAATCATTTATTACCAAAAAATTCTGTAGATTTTCGTCATGTGTAACTTCATCAATGGTTGAATATTTAAAGGTATAATAATTCATTAGAAAATTCAGCACCTGCACATCATTATCAAACACATGCCAATTAAAAATATCATCTGCTATAGAAGGCCTAAAAATCAATTCAACTGAAAATAAATCTGGTGTAAATTTTTTTGATGGGATTAATTTTGATGCTACATTCACTAACAAATCTGCTTCTTGATTTTGAGCTCTTGGAATTGAAATTATGTTAAATGCATCAAAATGTGAAATGAGATTCCATACCTCTCGTTGATAATTCTGCAAATGTTCAGAAAGGCAGTGAATAGAATTACGGACCTGTCTGATGATGATTTCAGAATCACCATATGCAATTAACACTTTGATACCAAATCAATCACTTTTTTCAAACCTTGTATTAAAGCTTCATATTCCATAGTATTGTTTGTACAATTAAATTCCATCCTACAAGCTATATATGTTTTATTTCCCTAAGGGTCTATTAGCAGGCAACCAGCTCCTACTCCTTCTTTAGATTTCACACCATCAAACTATAAATTCCAAGTAGAAATATTAACGATTACTTTACTTTCTATAATATTTACAATATTATGATTATCTACATCATTTATAATTTCCTTGAATGAAGAGTTGGGAGAAATAGTTTTCACATTAAGAATTTCTGATTGCTGTTTAGTTTAAAAAAAAATAGAATTTTCAGCTTTAAAATTACCAAATCCTAGTTCATACATGTAATTCCCCATAATGGAATCTGAAAATAAAACTGGTTCACTAGGATCATGTAATTCCGTCACAGTATGTTTCATTAGAGGAAATTTCAACTCAAAATGGGCCTTTTAACTTTTATTCAAATTCCATGTCATAATGTGTTAGCCAATGAAATTGCTTTAAATTTGAAATATCGTATAGGTCTTAAACACTTTTTTAATATAAATTTGGGGATAGGTATCATAAAAAAAACTACTTTTTTGTTTGTATTTTCGACATATCTCCCCTTGTTTTTACTCAAATTTCGATCAGAAGAGCTTGTTGGATGTGGAATTAAATTCTGCACCCAATGAGTACCCACTCGGCATACTTTTGATGGACCTCGCTACCCCAAAAACAAGAAATACCTGAAAAAATGGAATGATGATGTCATCATTCCATTTTTTCAGGTATTTCTTGTTTTTGGGGTAGCGGGGTCCGTCAAAAGTATGCCGAGTGGGTACTCGTTGGGTGCGGAATTTAATTCCGCATCCAACAAGCTCTCTCAATCGAAATTTGAGTAAAAACACGAGGAGATATGTCTAAAATACAAACAAAAAGTAGTTTTTTTCTTTTCTTCCTCCACAATTAATAAATATTATTTTATTATTTTAACTATTATTTTATTAATTCATTTTAGGAGGCCCATTTTGAGTTGAAATTTCCTCTAATGCATATATCTTTCTCTTTTTATCTTAATTTGATTTCACTTTCCATTCTTAGGTAACCATAATGTTGACCAATCTATGGCAAAGAATCCATTCAATTGTTGAGACCAATCTCTACTAAAAAGAAACCCCTATGCATTAGGAATATTTGCAACCACAATGTCTATAATTTGAAAAACTGAAGGGTTACAAGCAATCCTAACTAAAACATCTTTCATCTCTCCTACAACCCTCACATTTGTCCTATCCAATTGAGTTATTTGTGAATTTGATGGAACATATTTTCCATTCAACTTTTTGCATACAGATAAAGGCATTACATTGGAAAATGCTTTGGAATCAACCATGCAATTATGAACGTTCCTATTGAAAATCTCAAAGGTAAGTAGGAATGGAGGCATTGTTGAATTAGAATTATTCCCTATTAGCGAGGCTTTGTTAGCTGCTGACTTTCCTTTATCAGTTGATGTTAAATAATTATTAGAATTGTTAGCAACAACACTTTGTTTCGCATTAGGAATTCTTGAACTCATGGCAGGATTTATAGCATGACTATTTGGCATTGGGTAAATTTGAAGAAGATCATACATACTGATGTTTGCACATGTCTTCTTTAAATATTCAATTATATCATATTGTAAATCCAACTTTGGAGCATTTTCGATAGGCTGAGTAATCCATGCAGATTGATTCTATTTATTAGGTTGTGAATTATTATTATCACTACTCGGGGTAGAAATTGATGAATCTCCGGGAGTGTTTTTGAGTGTTCTACTACGAGTATTATAGGCATGTTTTCTTGAAAGAGGAATTTTATCTTCATAATCTTTTACAAGACTGTCCCGGAAATGACAGTTAACTTGTTGAGGTTCTTTCAATTCTTCATCATTTTATGATTCTTCTTCTTCTTCATTTTTAGTAATTTCTTGATTTGAGGGAGTCTGAGATAAGGATAAAATAGCTAGAATAGCATTAAAAATTTCTTCATTTACTGCTACATCAAGAGGTTTATTTGTCTTATTATTTGTATTAGTATTTTGTCTAAACTGATTTCTGAAATATACTCTAGAGGAAGAAGCTTCAGAAATGATTTTCTTTAATCCTACAACTTCATTGGTTAATGCTCGAATAGCATTTTGTAGTTGTTCTACATCAAATGCCTTATCTTTTTTTGAATTAGGTTTTTTTATCTTCCTACGAGGGAAAGTATCATATTTCCCACTTCTATCTGGTTCATAGGACATAGAATCCTTCTCAACTTTAATGGCTTCTTCAAAAGTTTCTACCAAAGTTATTTTACCAGCTCTCTTAACAAACATTCCAGGATATTTTGGTAAAGTTGAAGTATAATTTTCAATAATTATATCCTCGGGTGGTTGAGAAGCAACCAGAATTTTATTTTTTAATGTAAGAAACCTTTGGTTAAAATCTTTAATTCTTTATTTAGGTTCCATTTTAATCTGAGATAACTCAAGGGCTAAAAGAGCAGGTGTTTTATCCTCCACAAATTTATCTAAGAAAGCTTTATTAAATTCAGCCCAATCTGTAATGGATCCTTGAACTAACGAAAAGTACCAAGTAGAGGCTTTTCCCTCAAAAGTTAAAGGGAACAACCGACAAACCACATCTTCATGCTGAACATTCATGGTTTGAACAACTGACATGAATTTGTCTACATGCACCTCTGCAAGTTCTTTGTTATCTGGGTTAAACTTAGGAATAAGTTTATTTGAGTGTTTAGGCAGGGGATGTTGTACACCAGGGACAACTACATCAACTGCCCTCAACCAAGGAAGTTGTGATTTAGGTGGAGGATTACCTCCTCCTCCCACAGGTATGTTTCCCACTAGAGGACTTCTCTCAGAATCTGAATAACTCCTTGAATTGGATGACCTTGGACTATCAGGTGGTGGTTCTAGAGGAGAAGGTGGTTGATCAAAACCGCCTACTGAAGTCAATCTTCTAGCAGTATTTGTTTGAGTAGTTTGTCTCTGACGACTTTTAACTTGATAACTTGGAATGCTATTAGCTTCTACCAAATCTTGAGTAACTATGTTCAATTGTGGATTACGTCTTTGCTGCCTAGGTAGACCATAATCTATTGGAGTTACACCAAGTTGTTTAGCATATGATCTTGTAAGAATATGATGTGATTCTTCTAAAGTTTGAGTACTCTGTTCAGGAGTAAATGGGGAGGTGATATGATCGCATTTGGGGATGCTCCTAACAGTTTCTATGAATGGTGATCTGTTGGTTTCAGATTGTAATGGCGGTTGTTGACTGGTTGAAGCTTTATCATTAGTTCTACCTACAATTAATCATTAATAGGCCCTACTTCTAGCGCCATTTGTTGGCCTAATTTTCTGACCTCGGCCAACTAAGGAGATTAATCCCACACAAGTCACTTAAAGCAACTTTCGGTGTGTTTGGGATGGCAGAATCTCCCAGGTTATGGTCCTACTACCAACTGAATTTTCCTCTTAAGGAGAAATTAAAATTCAGTAAAAATTTATCCTAATCTTATTTCTATCTAAATAATCTATAAAAATAGTTTTCTAAGACCTAATTTATCCTAAAAATGCTTTCTTAATGAAAGTATTCGATTTTTAAAGGATTTTTTTTCAAATATTCTAATTCCAAAAGACTATTATCAATATTATGAAATTAACCTAATCCTATTTAACAACTGTTAAATATAAATTACACTAAAACAAAACTAACTAATTATTCTATCCCAGCTAAGAGTAATTTAAATATTATATTAATTATTAATCAATATAAATAGAAAGATGAATGGTTGAGATTTAAATGAAAATATTTAAATCATTCTGCTATATTTTCACAATAACAGAAAATTTAAAATAGACAACTACATTAAACTTTTCTGGAATGTTTTATTAATTAACAATTAATAATCAATACTAAATATCTAAATAAAAGATAATATTCACAATCAATACATTGTAATAATACAAATGAAATCAAAACAAACATAAATATGTATATTACTAAGATTCGAATTTTCAATAAAAATACTGATTAATTCAATATAATAGCATACCCATTCAAATATCAATATTGTGTTAACAGAGTATAATATCAAATAATGAATACAATCATAACCAAGTATAATTGTACCAATAGTATAACTAGAAGATGATATATTGAAATATATATATAAAGTATTCAAAAATAATACCAAACAATGATACCAGTCTGAGAACTTTAAGTCACACTCCTCCGAAGATAAAACCCCAGAAAAGAGATAAAACTAGTACTGAAATGATATTTCAATGATGTTTTTCTTCTCATACTCCCTCCCCTATTACATTGAAATTACTAGTTTATATAACCCCTACTAGTCTTTCATTTCAGTTTCTAATAAGTGCTATAATGAATACAACAACAACCCTATTCCTATTTATTTGCATTGAATCTCTTCAAAAGACACCTGTCATAAACATTATATTGTGGGATAAAACTGTCAATTAAATGACTAGCCTGTGTTATCTCCTAATTCATAGGAACTGACATATTCGTGGCCATATTGAACATCCAATTCTTCCAGAAGCATTAACGTATGCCAAAAAAAAATCATGTGTTTGCTTAGGATAACGATTCCATGTACACATGTACAAACAAAAATAAAAATCTTATTAAAACATGTGAACAGAAATAACAATAAAACAAAACAAATTATATGCATGCCTGCAAAATATATGATTTTGCAGGTGTGCTAATTAAAATTTTTATTACCTATAAAAAAGAGAGATAAACCATATAACCAAAATAGAAACAACATTAGGTTCTATTTTGTAAATTGATTACTCTTCTGGCTTCAGAAAGTTTAGCTTTGAGCCTGATAATTATTAGCTTCTGTCGATCTACTTACTCAAGCAAGTGTTGGTTTGTGTTTATCATTGATTTCTTGGCTTCCTTGTATCAATTTTTATTCAAGTTCATGTCCTTCCATCTATTAACCCAATTTAGTAATTATGCCCTGAATGTTTTATTTTCTTCATCTTTTAACGCTACGTTTGCTTGAAATTATTTTAATTCATTTTTCAACTCTACGATTTTGGTTTTATATACTCTGTCAAGTACCTGTTGGAGGGTTTCTTCTTCCTGGTCATGACATGAATCATTTGACTGAGAAGAATCAAGACTATTCACATCTTGATTTGGTGATGGAATGCTTATAAATGATGGCTCAGGGCCACAACCACAAGCATCCATACATGTTGGTGCTGCTTCAAAATTACTTGGCCCAGTAATGCTTTTGGCCAATGATTTTCCATGATTATCCTCTATAGTAATAGGTTCATCCATATCCATGGTCTTGGGGATCAAATATGAAACATCATCCTCAAGTTGGACAACAACTGCCTGAGCATTATGTTGAGTGGTTACAGGAACAGAGGCTGTAGTTGTCGTATTCATGCTTCGAGTGAATCTTCATGTACGAATGAACAAAAAACCTTTTTGGCTCAAAAATTCCTCTGTCACAACAAACCTGTGCTAACTGTTAAAGTTTTCGCATGGATTCACCACCAAGTTTTTTAGAAGTACACAAATCAAAGGGGGTTCCATAATTAACAGCATCAATATTTTCATCATTTGTCAATTTACCATCCACCTTTGTAGGTGTACTGAGACGTTTTTCAAATAGGGATTGGTCCATATTTATTTTAGCATAAGAAGAATTGACCTTAATGGTTCCTTCATTACTAATAGGAGTATCTACAAGTGAACTTGCTTCATGTAGTTTAATATCCCCTAACTCAACCTTAAGAATATCATCCACTTCAGATTTTGATGGATCTTTATGCTTCCTACGAGTTTTAGGGGGAGGGTTTGGCCAATACTGTGTTGACCCTAGTTTATTTTCAACCAAGAACTCATCCCAATATTTGCAGCTAAGAGATAATTGATGCTGGATTAAAATTTTAATCAGACCGTGGTGGAATAAACTCCTATCTAGATTGCCTATGGTACTTTGCATTGAATGTGCCATTTTCTTCAGTCTTTGCAGTAAGTAAAATGGAATATTGAGCTTACAAACCTTCAATTCTAATAGTAATCATAGATGATAATAATGAATTTGAGAGAGTCGTCCATCACAAGAGACATACCTGACTATGATTTCATAAAACGCTCGCCATTCTGGTTTTAAGAACCTCACTAAAATCCCAATTTTTAACTTTGGATTGGCGGGTAAGGGTAATAGTAATGACCTACATCTTTTTTTATCGACTTTTCATCCTTTAAACCAACATTCTCTAGTTTGAGGAATCTTTGTTAGCTTCTGCAATCTTATCCTCATCAATTATAAACTTGAAACCCCCAATCTGGGCTACGTTCTCCCTCAAGCTCAGAGCGAATTTTTTGGTAACTTCAGCATTATGGCCACTGAAAAATCTGAAAAATTGACCCCATCCAATCTTTTCGAACACTATAGCAACTTTCTCATCAGCTTCAACCAGCTCAGGCCCTAAAATCTCAAATAGGCTGAGAGAAGCCATTGTTTCCTCATTGCAAATCTATTTTTGGGTTGAAACAAATGAAGTCGTAAAAATCAAAGGAACAGGTATCCAAGTAAAAGGCATTATGCAAAATGTCAAATCCTCAATTGATTCATATGTGACAGAAACGAGAACCCTATTTTTGGCCATGTTAACCAAATTTGGAAATGATAAGAATAACAACCAATGCTTTACACTATGATAAATGGACAGACTTTCCATGACTAATTGGATTCTTCAGAAAACAGTATGTTAAAATTTCAAACTATAACTAAACCTTCATATCAGAAGTCATTCAATTCAAGGATTATAAATCGAAACATTAATAATACCCAGTCTAGAATGATGGCCTCGTACAACATCATGAATGGGAATGGTTATCAGTCATTTATGGGATTGAATTCCACT
Source organism: Pseudotsuga menziesii (assembly GCA_001517045.1). NCBI lineage: Eukaryota > Viridiplantae > Streptophyta > Pinopsida > Pinales > Pinaceae > Pseudotsuga > Pseudotsuga menziesii. The sequence continues at coordinate 380,194 of LPNX010199011.1, read as the reverse complement.
GATACAAATTCATCATTAAACCAACAACTGTTAATTAAATTGATAGGTGTTAACAATTAAAACCAAATTCAAATGCCAATACGACCTCAATCTTTACGCAGTGATCCTTGTAAACAAATGTTATCAATTTAGCCATTTGTATCCTGCACCTTAATCATAATTGTCAATCGATAATAACCCAGAATTACACATGGAAGGAAATCGTGTTCATGAACAGGGTGATGTGGAGTTGTCATAACAATCCATAATGTTCCCCAAGGGTTTCTGAAATTACAACTAAGTAGTAATCACCATTCACAACCAAACCATATATATATGTATATATACATGTAATTATTTCAAAATATAATTTTAAATATTTTATGAAATCCCAATCACTTATGACCCAATACAAGATGTGTTAGGATACAAATATTATAAAACTATTATGATTATGTTTATGTGACAGTGAAAATTTCAAAATAATATACATACGTTTGAACTCGAGCTATTTCGTGATATATATGTACAATTCTTACAAAGCAATGATATGGTATTAAAAGATTAAGTTATATGTAAAATCTAAACCTTAGGGTTAATGAAAATATTTCAATTAATAAATCACCCTTAGTTATAAGGATTACAAAAACTTATGATGATAAATATCTTATCAAAACCAAATTTTAAACAAGTTCAAAATGTATCTTCATTTTAATTCGAAAAACTAATTAGCATACTATACCTTAAATCTCCTAAATCAATATATATAATCGAATGAATTGATGATAAAATTGATCATATATAAAATTTACAAGATTGACAGCTGCTAATTTGTCAAATTTATGAAAGTATTTCATAAATTTATAATATGACTCTTAACTCTTCTATAATTGAGAGTACCTTCAGAATCTTCGATTCTGAAGGCACTCTTATATAATCTTTTAAAAATTAATCATAGAAGAGAACTGATCATTTTTCATCACAACAGGAAAAATGAGGGGGTTGTTGCTAATTGTCAACAGGTCCTCTTAAGATGGGGGTTATGGACAGTTTCTCTTTAAGTTTAACAAATGATGTCTGGCATGCCTCATTCCAAACAAATTGGACTTCCTTAATTAACAATGAAAACAAAGGAGAGGCAAGCTTGGAAAATTATTCTATAAATCTTCGGTAATATCCAGCGTGCCCTAGGAAACTTTGCACTTCTTTTTGAGTTACAGGAGTAGGTATATTTTTTATTACCTTAATTTTCGAGGGATCCACCTGGATTCCATTAGGAGAGATTAAATTCCCCAATACTACTCCTTCACTCATCATCATATGGCACCTTTTAGTGCTTAAAGAGAGTTGGGTCTGTTCACAGCGAGTTAAAATCTTTTTCAAATTTTCCAGTGCTTCTTCAAAATCTTTGCCATAAGGAGTAAAATCATCCATAAAAATTTCCATACTATCATTAAGTAATTATGAAAATATGCCAATCACATCTCTTTGAAATGTTGTTAGTGCATTACACAAGCCAAAGGGAAGCACTCTGTATGCAAACGTTCCCCATGGACAAGTGAAGGTAGTTTTATCTTGGTCTTCAGGAGCAATCTGAATTTGATTGTACCCGCTAAACCCATTTAGGAAGGAGAAGAACTTCTTCCCTGATAAGGTGTTGAGTGTTAGAATAATCAACCCATAGTTTACCCATTTAGACATTAATTTAATTATTTATGTCTTATTAGCCTAGTTCATGTGTGCCACCTTGTGCAAGTTGTCTATTACCTATCCATAGTGGTCAAACTTGCCTTATTTGACTCATGTAGCACATGGGAAAGCCGAAGGAATCAAATCTGCTTTATTCCTGGCCTCCTAGGCGCCCTTCTGCTTTTTCTGCTTTATTCCCTGCTTTTTCAGTGTTTTATGGCAAATAGAAAAGCTAGATTAGGTGAGGTGAACTAGTTTTTTGTATTCTTCATCCTCCACTCTTTTCTCCATGCAAAAGAATGTATGAGCTGCTATTTCACCACTCTTTAGCTTTCCTAAGCCATTTTTCCAATTCGTGAGCTCCATGACAGATTTGGGATCAGCTTTTTACACCTATGGGGGATTTGCTTATTTTTAGTAAGCCTGCTTTATGCTAGATTCAAATTGCTCCTCATGCATTCGAATCCCTGATGTATGTTATTTATATATAAACCTATTATTATACAGGGTTGGATATTGTACACTGATTTAATACATTTTAGTGTTCAGCTCCAATTTTCAGTGTCTTTGTGAGTGATTTTGCATGATCAATTGTTAATTTTTGTGAGTAAAATTAATCTATCACCTGGTTCAATTTCCACATGGTATTAGAGCCATTGTATATTTTTATCTCTCCTTCAAAATTGTTTTGCAGGTTTGACATCAGTGACTGGGAGCCTTCTACTGAAAGTCGGGACAGATTTTCTAAGCTATGGATCAATCACAAAAAACTATCTTGACTACCTTCAATTTATTTGAATGGAAAGCAGAGATGGAGATACTGTTGAGAGCAAAAGGCCTCTATAGGGTGACTATGGCAACAGAAGCAAAGCCCAATGTAGCTGCAGAGAAGATAAAATGGCACAACAGGAGGGATGAGGCTTATGGCCTCCTGTGTCTGAGTATTTCCAGAGACCTCCTTTTCCATCTTGATGGATTGACATCACCGAATGAAGTATGGGAGAATATTGCTGATGTTTTTGGAAATACATATGAGATGAGGGGACATCAAATTGAAAATGAGCTGATTTCTCTGAGTCCAACAAGCTTTGAATCCCTGCAGCTATATTTCTCCAAGTTCAAAGCACTAGTTTTGCAGCTGAAACAGTGTGGGATCGAAAAGAAAGATGATCAGCTCATACTAGCCATCCTCTTGAAGCTAGGCCCTGATTATTCAGTGTTTTTTTTGAACTTCTATGCCACAAAACTGACAGCTTGAACCTGGAAGATGCCTAGCCATGCAGATTTCATGGAATCTCTCACACAAGAACAGGACAAGCTGGTGATGATGGGAACCATCAAACCATCCAAAGATCAAGCTTTGATTGCTGGAGATTCGAAGGTGGATTCAAAAAGAAAAAAGAAAGCTAAAAATCCACCTGAGCAAAAGAGAGACAAGAAACAGTCTCCAGAGGATCCACAAGGTCCCAATAAGAACTACCAGAAGAAGAAAAACAAAGGTGAAATGAACAAGTGCGCATACTGCAATAAGGACAATCACTCTGAAAGCTTTTGTATGAAAAAGCAGATAGACATGCTGACCCAAATCCTGGAGAAGAATGGCATCTCCCTTCCAGAAATCTCAAATAAGAGAGAAGGAGGATCAAGTTCAGATGACAGAGAGAGAGTTCATGCTCTAGTTGCTAGCACATCAAGCTCACCCAGTTTTATCATTGATTCTGGAGCTTCAAGACACATGGTTTTGACTAAGGAGTCCTTCTCCTCACTGGAAAAGTAAAAAGGACCATCTATAGTACTGGGATATGACTCTCTCACTGAAATTTTAGGCAAAGGAAGGATAGATCTTGATCATGGTCAGTTCAGCAATGTGTTGTACGTGCCTGTTCTTACCTCCAACCTCCTATCAGTGTACCAGATGACCCACACTGGGTCTCCTAAGAAATTCATATTCTCACCCGATGAAGTTGAGATCACAGAGATCTCAACTGGTAGATTCATTGCAAAAGGAGTTGCGAATCATGCTCAAAAGGTATACATGTTCTCACACTTCCTACCTTACTCAAACCCATCTGCTCTTCTGATTCATGCTAATGAAGAAAGAAAGCTTTGGAAAGAAATATTTTGCCACCTAAACTACAAATATATTTCTGATCTTGGTGAAAAAGAGATGGTCATAGGGTTTCCCAAGATAAAATTTTCCAAAGGAGTCTGCCAAGGTTGTATCCTAAGAAAACACCCAGAGCACAAATTTGAGAGAGCTAGTCATGAGAGAACCTCTGCACCCCTCGAGATGATCCACAGTGATGTTTCTGGCCCATTCCCTCATATGTCCATGAGTCAGGCCAAATATTCATTGAATTTCATTGATGACTTTTCCAGGTATTGCTGGGTTCACTTCCTGAAACACAAGTCTGAAGTTTTTGGCCTATTCAAAGTCTTTAAGGCTTTGGTTGAAAACTAGTCTGGAAGGAAACTCAAGGCCCTCAGATATGACAATGGTGGTGAGTATGTCAAGTATGAGTTTATTAATTATTTTTTAGATGTAGGTATTCAGATGCAGCATTCTATCCCTTACACACCACAGCAAAATGGTGTTGCTAAGAGGAAGAACAGATCACTGAAGGAGATGGAAACATGCATGATGGAGGCCAAAACTTTGCCACCAAAGTACTGGGCCGAAGCTATCAACTATGCAGCCTATATTCAGAATAGGGTTCCTCACAAACATCTTGATGGCATGATTCCCTTCGAAGCATGGAGTGGGCACAAGCCAGATGTGACCCATTTCAGGATTTTTGGCTCAAAGGCTTGGGCTAGAATTCCAACAGAGAAGAGGAAGGATTTGCAGCCCCAAAGCCAAGAGTGTCTTTTTGTTGGATACTCTGAATATTCAAAAGGGTACAAGTTGATAAATTTGATCACAAACAAAGCCTTCATTGAAAGGTGTGTTCATTTTGAAGAAGAATCCCTTGTAGTAGTGGAAGTTGGTGAAGCCTCTTCACCACCTGAACCTCAAGAAGTAAGTAAAGTGTTTGTTGAACATGCAGATTCTGATTTGTATAATGGAGATGAGTTTATTGCATACCCTAACATCCCTACAAGGCCAAAATGGGCAGCCAAGAAAATACATGCAGCAGGAGAGCTAGCTGGGGATCCCAATGACCCAAGGAGGACTAGATCTCAGTTTGAGAGTGGTCTGTGCATGAAGGATCCTATGTTTGCTGGAAAATGCTATTTGATGGTGTATTTTGATCCTCAAACATATGAATAAGTATTAGGAGATCCAATATGGCAAACAACCATGAAGGAGGAGTTCAAATCACTCCAGAAGAGCAACACATGGGAGCTAGTGGATCTTCCCCCAAGGAGAAAACTAGTACAGTGTAAGTGGGTCTATAAGAACAAATTTGATGCTGATGGTTCACCACTGAATTAAAAGGCCAGATTGGTATCCAAGGGATACTCATAGGTTCATGGCATAGATTACAATGAGACTTTTTCCCCAATGGCAAAGATGGATTCCATTAGGCTAGCCTTAGCCATTGCAGCCTCAAGGAAATGGGAGGTACATCACATGGATGTAAAATGTGCCTTCCTGAAAGGAGATATCACTAAGGAGATCTATATGCAACAGCCTCAAGGTTTTTATACTAACCCTTCTCTTGTGTGCAGGTTGAGAAAGTCATTGTATGGGCTAAAGCAAGCCCCCAGGGCTTGGTATGCCAAGATCGATAGATTCTTGCTATCACTGAATTTTGTTCGGTGAAAATCAGATCCAAATGTCTATTTGAAGTTAGTTAATGGTTCATTAATGATAATTTTGTTATATTTTTATGATCTCCTCATTACATGAAGCTCAAAGTCTAAGATTGCTTCCTTAAAAGGAGCTATGAACCAAGCCTTCTCCATGACAGATTTGGGGCTCTTAAGTCAATTTTTGGGACTTGAGATTGCTCAAACCAAAGCTGGAATCAAGGTGCACCAGTCCAAATATGCCTTGGAATTTCTGAACAAATTCAGAATTAAGGATTACAAAGCAAGAAAAACTCCTTTCCTTTCAGGAGTGAAGCTGGAAGAAGCCGATTCTTCACCTATGGTAAACAATACACTGTATAGGCAATTGATTGGATGTTTGTTGTATCTGACACATAATAGACCTGATATTTGTTATGCAGTAAGTGTGGATTCTATATTCATGGATCAGCCTCAAGAGATCCATTGGAAAGCAACCAAAAGGATCCTTAACTTTGTTCAGGGAACAAGGACACATGTGATATTCTATAAAGAAAAATCTGATCTTGATTTGATTGGATTTACTGACAGTGATTGGGCAGGTGATAGCATAGATAGAAAGTCCACATCAGGATATGTGTTCATGCTTATAGAAGGGCCAATCAACTAGTCAAGCAAGAAATAGAGTGCCATTGCACTCTCATCTACAGAAGCAGAGTATAGAGGAGTTGTTAATGCAGCAACTCAATGTTTGTGGTAGCAGGGTTTACTTGGAGAGTGTGGCTTTGAACCAGAGTAATAAACTACCATATACTGTGATAACCAAAGTACCATTTGAATCTACAAAGATCCAGTTCAGAAGCAAAGAACCAGACACATTGAGATCCATATGCACTACATCAGAGAACTTGTGCATGATGGCACCATTCACCTACTCTTCTGTTCATCTTTAGAACAAGTAGCTGATATCTTCACCAAAGAATTTTGTGAGAAGAACTTCAGCAATCTCAAATCACTTCTGGGGATTGCTGATCATGCTGTGAAGCATGAGTGAAGACAAGATTCTACAATTTTGTTTTACAGTCCATGTTTAAGGGAGGATTTTCCCAAGATGGTTTTGCCTCTTTCCTTGTTTAAATGGACATGCAGTATGTAAAGGGTGACTAAGCCTTGTTGCTAGGCCCTATAATTTTATGATGTATTACTCATAATTTAGGATTAAGTGGGGGCGTTAGAATAATCAACCCATAGTTTACCCATTTAGACATTAATTTAATTATTTCTATTTTATTAGCCTAGTTCATGTGTCCCACCTTGTGCAAGTTGTCTATTACCTATCCATAGTGGTAAAACTTGCCTTATTTGACTCATGTAGTGCATGGGAAATCCCAAGGAATCAAATCTGCTTTATTCCTGGCCTCCTAGGAGCCCTTCTGCTTTTTCTGCTTTATTCCCTCCTTTTTCAGTGTTTTAAGGAAAATAGAAAAGCTAGACTAGGTGAGGTGAACTAGTTTTTTTTCCTCTTCATCCTCCACTCTTTTCTCCATGAAAAAGCATGTATGAGCTTCCATTCCACCACTCTTTAGCTTTCCTAATCCATTTTTCCAATTCCTGACCTCCATGATAGATTTGGGATCGGCTTTTTACACCTATGGGGGATTTGATTATTTTTAGTAATCCTGCTTTATGATAGATTTGAATTGCTCCTCATGCATTAGAATCCATTATGTATGCTATTTATATAGAAACCTATTATTATACAGGGTTGGCTATTGTACACTGATTTAATACATTTTAGTGTTCAGCTCCAATTTTCAGTCTCTTTGTGAGTGATTTTGCATGATCAATTGTTAATTGTTGTGAGTAAAATTAATCTATCACATAGTTCAATTTCCAAATTGAGTACTTGATCAATAAAAGGAAAGGGAAAATGGTATTTTGTGTTTGCTTGTTTAGCTCCCTATAGTCCACACAGACTCTCCATTTACCATTTTTCTTGGGTACAATTATGAGTGGGGACACCCACTCGCTCTTTGAAATGGGATATATAACTCTTGCTTCCAAGAGTTTATGAATTTATTCCTTCACTATGTCCCTAAGATTAATTTTCATTCATCGTTGAGGCTGGCACACAGGCCGGGAGTCACTTTTAATATAAATATGATGGGTGCATAGGTTAGAGGGAATACCCCTCATGTGTGTGTACTCCCACGCAAATGCCCCCTTATGGTTTTTTTAAGAGACTGATCAGGAACTTCTATTCATCTAGGGAGAGATTGGGGTTAATATTATGGGTTTTTCCAGACTCTATTTCGACAGGAATGCTTTTCGAATTTTTCAATATTGGGACTATATGCGTGTCACTGACTAATGCTTCTTCTGTGAGATTTTCTTGCTCTTCCTCACCTAGAGTATTATTCAGGATTTGATAAATTTATTTATTGACCGAAGTGGATTCACTGATGAAATTTTTAATGGAATTGTCTTCAGTTTAATCCTTAAAGGTTAAATCCTTCCCTATCATTAATAATGGTTGAACGCCCTCTTCTTCCTCTGGCTCCATCAATAAAGGAGTTTCAGTTTCTAGTCTCTATTAATAGAGAGTGAGGTTCTTTGTCTCGGTGCCATCTGATATGGTCATACACCCAGATCGACAACTAATGCAAACATCAGCTATGGCTAACCAAGGTCTTCCCAGGATCAGTGGGTGTCCTCCTAGCTGCGACTTAGGTTGTGAAACCAAGAAGTTAGCAGGGTACTCTCAAGAGTCGACTGAGATGACGAGATCATCGAAAATTCCTTCAGGTTTAATGGTGGATCTATCAGCTAGTTCTAAAACAGTGGGGGTTGGCCTGAGATTAGTGAGCCTAAGTTTCCTTACAGTTTCAATTGTCATGACATTAATCGTTGCTCCTAAATATACCAGTACATTGTGTATCTATGTATTCCCAATCTGCACATTGACAGTGGGATTCCAAGGATCATCATATTTGGCCAGAAGGGTTTTTCCCATTATTAATGCAGATAATTTCCCTATGACATGAACAATGGGAGGGTCTCTGGGTTTCCTTCCTAGTTTCCTTGTGCACAAATCTTGAACAGTTCTAGAATAGATAGGTACATCTTGAAGAGCTTAAAGGAGGGGAATTTTAACATAAAGATTATTTAACTCTCTTAAGAGGTTAAACTGAGGTTGTCCCACTACCTTTGGTAGCATTAATCTCTCAGGGTACGGTGGTTTCCTAATCACCTAGGTAGGCTGTGTGTCACTAGATATATTATTTTGTGTTTCAGCCGACACATTAGTGGGATGTTCAACATCTTCAATGATGGGGTTCGTATTATATAGATGTTGTGGATTCACCCCTTCTTCATCTTCAATGATTATAGAATCTACTACCTTTCCTGATCATAAGTGAATATCGTTGCAAGGCACAGGAGTAAGGGAGTATGCAGCCATGTTGACAGTCTCAAATTAATGGACTGATTTATTATTTGGGTTAGGATTAGGTTTAGCAGGAAGCTGAGGTCATATCAGCATGTTAGGGGTAGCGTTGTTGTACAATTGCAGCTACGACTACTGATAAGGTTAAGGATATTGAGGAGGGTATGGTTGTTGTTGATGTGGAGGGTGTTGAGGAAACTAGTTCCCTGGATGGAAATTACTCCATCCAGGAAACCAAGAAGTTGGTTGGTGTGGTGGCTATGGTGACTGAACCAAGGGATTCCAGGATTTATAATTTTGCATTGAAGGTTGAGAGGGGTACCGTTGAGGGTTAGAATAATATGAAGGGGATTATGTATTCATGTTCTGTATATTATTCCAATTATTCATGTTATTTGAAAATGGAAATGAGTCTAGAGTCATACCTTGATTTTTAGGCTACCAGGGCTTCTTTTGTGCAATAAAATAAGTTGGTTCCACCTTTGGAGTTGATGCTTGCAGAACGGCCTTCACTTGGGGATGTGATGGGCATGCCTTTGTGTCATGGTTCAATTCGAACAGCTGACACACTTCTATCTTGTCCAGCGGGCACTCCTTCAGAGGGTGGTTCTTTCTACATCAAGGACAGAATACTCCCAGTGTGAGATCCTCCACTACTTGTTTCTTCTTTTCCCTCAGGACATCTATTTTCTAGGAGATAGAGCTCATCATTTATGTTTTAAAATTTTCAAAGACATTTCCTATCTATGCATGGGTGGCTCCTCTATTAGATGACTTATGAGTTCTCTTGAAGACATCACGTTCTAATTTGTCCTACTTGTCTCGCTTGGTATTCCTTGAAGATTCCCTGGAGTACCTTTTACACAGTTCCACAATTTTCTCCAAAGGATCCTTGGATATATATGCCTTTCCTAACAGGTTTAACATATATATCCAATCATCCTTAATCCCATGAAGCAGGATTATCTTGAGCACATCTAACCCCATATTAGTCTATTTGGCTCTTTGCACTTTATATAAAATCCTCTCAACAAAATATTCCAAACTTTTGTCCTCCTTCTGTACCATTTTAAACAATTCTTCTTTCTTGTCCTTGGTGTTGCAATATTACTGATATTTCTCCAGGAACACCTGTTTCATCCTATCCCAATTAGTAACAGTTCCACCTCCTAGGCTCATGAACCAGCGTAATGCATTGTCCTTCAGAGTGGTAGGGAAGAGCTTCAACTTCTATGCATCAATGGTGTAGTCATAGCTACGACAGAGGATATCAAATTCGAAAATAAATTCATCTGGATCCTCTGCCGCTTTTCCATGAAAGTGAGGTAACACCGATGGTGATATATTTTTCATAGGGGCTATCCCTTCCGGTTGTTGAATTGGGAACTGAAGTGTAATAGATCCTACAGTATTAACTTTGTCCTCCTCTGCAGAGGTATTCGAGGGTGTTGAAATTGCTCGCATGTTCTCCACTATAGAGCCCGATGCTGGCACTCGAGGATTAGCAGGGCTTCTTCTGATAGGTTTTTCTTGATAGCGAGCCCTAGTAGAAGAATTGGTTATATCAACCAGATCATCAATGAATGTCATTCTCCCCAATTCTGGACCTCACCCATGACCTCGACCACCCGAACTACTAGTATTTGGTGGGGTTTTGGGATTTCTAAGATGGTCACATTTTACCCTTCTTGTATTCATGAAACACAAATCATTCCAACAGAAAAATTGGAGAAGAGTGAATAGAAATAATTACATGATGCAACTATGAAAGTGTTTAATATGTATCCTCCCTGACAACCGTGCCAAAATGTTGGGCACCCGATATGCAAGTTAACCAGCGTAGATCCAAATCCTAGGCTCTATCAAGCGCCGAGAGGGATCAAATCTCTTTGTAGGTATCCATTGATTTGATTCAAACCAAAAGACACATATTTTTATTTAAGGTCCACATATAATATTTTATTATTAATATTTAATATTATTTATGGCCCACATATAATATTTTTTATTATTTTTTATTTTGTTATGAACTAACATTACAATATTTCCTCATACATGGTTTTAAAACCATGCACATGGTTTGTTTAAAACCATGTGCAAGGCCAACATTTTTTATTATTTTGTTAAGTAAAAACGTTACAACATCTCCCCCGTATTGTGTTTTTTTCCTTACCCATATTTTTTTACGGATAATTAAATTTTTACCTTTTTATTGTTTTGTTAGTTAGGAAGATTACAACATCTCCCCCATATTAGGTTTTTTTATGGCCGACATTTATTATGTATGTGCATGGTTTTAAAACCATGTGCATAAAAACCATGTGCAAACCATGTGCACATGGTTTTAAAACCATGTGCATAAAAACCATGTGCAAACCATGTGCACATGGTTTTAAAACCATGCACATGGTTTATGGTTTTAAAACCACATGGTTTATGGTTTTAAAACCATGTTCAAGGCCAACATTTTTTAATATTTTGTTAATTAAAAACATTACAACATCTCCCCCATATTGTTTTTTTTATAGCCGACATAACATTATGTTCTATTTTTTTTATAGCCGACATAACATTATGTAACGTTACGTAACGTTGTAATGTTACGTAACATTACAAGATCTACCCCATACTTGGCTATAGAGCGCCTCTCAGCGCAATTACAGCTAACATATAGAGAATTCAATATTTATTGTCAACCCAGGGAAGTATTTTATTTGAAGGATAGCATGCACTATATATGCTTAAACACTAAGTTACTATAAATAAACAATCCTATTCTCTACTCAGCTATGTTCATCCCATGGATCCACTTAATCTAGTTTACCTTCTAAAGAATACAACCATAATTACCTTCTACTATTCTTGATCTAGAATTGAAATATTCATGAAATCGCATCTAGATTAATTTTGCAGAAAATGAAGTCCTGTTTACCAAATCATCTAATGATTTACCCAACTATCTTGATCTGATTATTCTAGAAATCCAAAAGACATGAATTGAGTTCAGCTAGTCTAGGAATTCATAGTACATGAATTGAGTTCAACTATTCTATGAATTCAAAGTATAGGAATGAAATTCTACTACCATAAAAGCAAGGAACAAACTGTAAGGATTTATGGAAACAAAAATTAAAAGATATAAGGATGAACAGAGCGGTTACAGCTACCACACAGTTGCATAAGGAACAATTACCTATACAGTCAATTGTCACACCATGCCATTATAGCTTTCCAAGAGATGCAAATAATAACACAGTGTAAATTCACAACTGTTACAACTTACTATGAAGAAATGAAATTAACATAACATCACACAACATAATAATTACAATTCCTAGTTTAACTCAGCAATCCCTATGGGAAGGATGGCCCAGCCTTCACACATAGATGTTGGATATAACGCATGTTAAAACACTTAGATCTGAAGTAACTCCTTGTATTAAAAAGGCCGATCAAATACACAATCCTCAGTCACAGCTAATACAAAAAATTAGTTAAGGGTTCAACCCTTGGCTCAGAACAGTTCCATGTATTTATACAATGTAAATCATAACATCCTATCCCTATTATTTGGCAGCCATGAAGATCTCTGATATTCAGGCGCCCTAAACTACAACAACTATTACAACCATGGCAGAATGAAAGTAGGAAATATAGGGAAACTATTAATTGACCCAAAAATAATGATATCCTCAGATCACAGCTATACATGAGCAGCAACGCATTGTTGACCTCCAAATCTGTCGCATTCTATTACAGCTATCCTTGTACAGCTTTGCCTGGAAGAATATACTGAGACCACATTCTTTGGGAAATGGTAGGATGGATGGTGATCAGCTTGAGCGATGAATGTCCATCCTTTCCTTAGCATGTTCAGCCCGCTATACCTACAGTCTCTATACCTCAAAATAACTTTATAAACAATCATATGTTAGCATATATAAAGATATAAAGCCTTAATTACCACAATCATAAGCATTAATAAAATAAGACAATAACCAACCATACCTTGGTGACTTGAGGAGCAGAGTGAGGGAAAAACATCTATTTAGCATGCTCAATGGGGTAGGATAAGGCAAAAAGAGGTGGATAATGATGGTCAAAAAGGGGCCATTTCTGGGCCCAACATTAACATCTCCAATTTAAGGGGATTCCTCGCGCTAAATGGATACTACAGAATATTCATCCGGAATTATGGGCACATAACCGCACCCTTATCCAACCTTCTAAAAAATAATACATTCCAGTGGAGTGAAGAAGCGGATAAATGTTTTGAAGCCTTGAAATGAATTATGTCTTCCACACCTGTACTAACTACCCCAGACTTCTCCAATCCATTTTTGATAGAATGTTGCACTTCAGGTTATGATTTGGGAGCAGTACTAATGCAAGATGAACACCTGATAGCTTTTGAGAGCAGGAAATTAAACAAGCAAGAACAATTGAAATATACATATGATAAATAAATGTTGTCAATTATGTAGCCATTGGAAAAGTGACAACAATACCTCCTAGGGATAAAATTCATGATCCACATAGACCACAATAGTCTTCAATACTTACTTCAATAGAAAACATTGTCCATAGAACAACAGAAATGGATAGTGTTAGTGCCAAAAATTGTTCTCAGACTACTAGAAGAACAAGCCAACACAGTCTCAAATAAAAATAAAATAAAATTTGTTTTAAGGGTTTCAGTTTTTAGTTTTGGTTGAAAACTTCATCAATCAAGGAGGAAATAAACAATAACAAGATAATACAGAACTAAATCATGGAAGTTGGATAAACTGGGGATCAAATACATTCCAATAAACCATAAACATTACACATGAAACACTAACTTCATCCACAGGCTATAAGCATTTACATGAATAAACCTTTAAACATGAAATGAAATTGTAGACTGAGCAATCAACCAGATTAGAAATGAAAAAGCATGATAGGTAAAAGGGCTTATCATTTTATATATAATCAATAACAATCATCCACTTACATAAGAGTTATAAGTGCTAGCTTGAGAAATCAAACCTCCAAAAGCCTCTCCTTGAGTGAAAAATCCCCCACAAAACTCTATGTTTGTCTTCCTTTTATCATTACAAAAGTAAAGTAGTTCCATAACTACCTTCTAGGTTGAAATTATTAAATAATTAAAACCCTGAAAATAGGCCACAAAATTGAATTCGAATCTCTCAAATGATAATAGCTGTTAAAAAACTGAGAGATTTTTTTGTGAATGAGTCTGTTGTGGACAAAAATATCTTTTGGTTTTCCTGAATTCATTTCCATATCCTCGTAATCAGCTTCCAATGACAATGACAAAAACAAGAAAAACAGAGCTGCTACAGGAATCTCCTCATGAAAATATTTGACAAAGGACTAAAAAACGAGAGTTAGATTATAAATCAAAACTTGGAATAAACTTTTATTATAATTTTTTGAATGATTAATAAGCCCAAAAGACAAACCTTAAAACTAAAATAATGAAATAATTCAACCATTAAAAGCATTAAATCCAACCAAAATTATCGATTGTCAAAAATTCTTAAAATCAACATAAAATGTAAAATCCTTTGAAAAATAGGACAAAAGGAATAGATAAACTAAGAACAAGATCTAGTTATAACATCTGGCTCTTGCTGCAAGATGAAGTCCTCCTTGTGAGGCTTCAAGAACCTATAGACCTTGTGCCTTATTCATTAGGTGATGGAGTCATTTACCAAATCTCTACAACTTTCTCAAACTCTGAACACATACCTCTGAAATGACAAAATACTGCTACCACGAGGATACTGAAAAGCATCTACATGCTCGTATAGCGAGCTTATTCTGCTATTTAGTCCTACTTCTAACCAGAGGAAACAACCCAATCAAGTGTAATCATACTTCCAGTGAATCCAAGAATCCATTTGACTGAGAATCATAATTCCATGCATGCTACTATTTGAGAAAACCCACAAAAGATGTGATAAATGCAATAAAGAGTCTATAGGCAGCTGATACTTATGATTGGAAATATGAATTATGCCAAAAGATGGAGCATTAGAAACCTTTCAAAAAAAAAAGTCTGTCCAAGAAGCCATGGGATCATGAAATTTCCGATTTAAAACTTCAATGTCTTCATTATATTCATCATAAAGTGAAGCATTCTCTTCCTCTCCATTGTTGTTCTTTTTAAACTTTAGATCAAGAATGGAAACCAAGGGTTTTTCAAACTACTTATTCACCTTTAAATAAAACCCTTGATCAAAACATGAGCACATAAAATTCTGAAAGTGACCATAAGTCAAGAATGGCAACTTATTTCTTATATCAATAGCAAGAGGTTGAAGAGCAACAACTTCTTCTTCATAACATGATAATCTCATAGCAGGAACTAAGAAATTTCTACTATAATCCACTGAAAGTATATTATCATCAAAAAAGTCAGGAAATTGATATGAAGAATCAACACGAGCATCATTTATATCCTTGTTCATATGAAAATCTGAAAATGATGAAGAAAATTGTCTTAAATCTGAATGATACCTACATTCTTCTTCCTGTTCATAAGCTTGTATATCTTCAACATGAGCCTGATCTAGAAGCATTTTGCAAGCTCAGATGTTCTCCTCCACTCCTTTTTCATCCTCAAACAATTGTCTTAAAGATGATGATTTTCTTTCTAACAAGAAAAAGACAAGATCTGAATGTTGAGCCATAACATAATATACCATAGAAAGTTTTTCTAAAGGTCTGATCTCCGGAGGCATATTGATATAAAAACTTTGAAACCTCCAATTAAATTTAGTAATTGGCTCATCATTCTCTCTTTTCAAACTATAAAATTCGAAAAGAAATTGATCATAAGATTTATTCTTACCCTAATACTTCAAAAAAACATCAGGTAACTCTTCCCACGATCTAATTGAATCAGCTTTTAAATTTTGAAACCAAAATTCAGCATCTCCAACAAAGGATTTCGAAAATAACCTCATGACAACATCCTCATGCATGACTTCAAAATTATCAATGAAATTATGAAAATAATCTAAATTTTTCTCTGTTGTAATATTGTCTTTTCCAGTAAAATGGGGAAGATATTCAACATAGTAGGAAGGGTAAGGATGTAAGAGAGATGGTAGCCTAAGAGGTTTAAGGATCTTCTATCTAAGTCTAGACTGAAAATATGTGAGTTGAAAATGAGGTTCAACAAGATGTTCGCAAGTTTCGGCACGGATGGTAGAAGGTAATAGATTAGCTTTATTATCTACAAGATGACCAGAATAATCAGCTTCAAGAGATATGGGTATATGTATACCATGCTACACATGTATTTCAACTGAAAGAATACGATCAACATCAATAAAACAAGAAGAATGCAAATTTTCTTCTTCCAAAGAGGGATATGTAGTTGAAGGTTTATGATCATCGAAATAGACAAAAAATAATAATAATTCTTTTGACATGCAATGGGAAAGATAGGAAAGAACTGATGAATAAGAACAATGTTGATGTATTTGTAACTTTGGAATGTATTCATCTATGTATCTTATGTATTGTAACCCGATGTTTATTCCAGGATGTATGTATAATGTAATTGACTCATCTTTTCATGCTCCAATGTTCCGATCGGGAGGATCAATAATGTAAACAAGTCATGTCAAGTCATTGTGGGTAACCCTTCAATTGTCTAAGGGTTAAAGTCCCCCTAGTTCCGAGGCACCAGGGTTATTAGACTCTCCTAGTAGAGGTTGGCCCTGGTAGGGTCTTAGTCATGTCAGGATTAGTATAAATAGAGAACTTGAGTCTCTATTTATCACACAAAATATACACTCTCAAGTGTAGCGCATAGTTGAGGAAGGAGAAGACACTGAGGCTAGACAAGAAGAATATTACTGTTGTCAAGAGGTCACTTACTATTTTGGACTTTTACTGTTTTGGTGTTGATTCTATCTCTGAGGAAGTTGTGGGATTTTCTCCATTTATGGTTTCCCTGAGAAAAAACACTGTGTTCATTGTCTCTTGTGTTTGATTGGTGTACTTGTTATTCTCTTAGTTAAAGATCCTAATAATGCTAGCTTAATGTTGAAAAACTAACATGGAATCAGAGCTAACCTGAGAAGAAGAAAATGTGCAGCTGCAGGAACTAGGGATTCCTAGTTTGTCAATCTTCCTCCATAGATTTTCAGCAAAAGTAAGGTGGAATAATTCTTCTCCTTAAGGTGCATCTTTCTGTCGAAGCAAAATCCAATTCTGAGGTTTTTTAGTTTTGGACCCGACGCTACTGCTAGAAATTAGGGATTTTCACAGAAGAGAAATTTTTCGGTGAGCCCAGGACTGGATTGCTCTCCTCCCCAAAATCGAAGTTAGGGACAAATTTCAAGACATTTGGGTGGATAGATCTCTGGAAAATCAAAACCCTAATTTGCTCCTGAACCAGCTCTGCAGGATTTCAGCTCAAGTTTCAGATCCGACATCTTGACCTGGTAAGATCTAAAATATTTTGTATTTCCATTTGAGGTTCTCAGTTAAGATGTCTCATCATACCAATCTTGATGAAAAGATTGAGGGAGCTGATAAGTTTTTAGCCTGGAAGTATAGGATCTCCTTGGTCCTAGAAGAGAATGAGTTAGACTCCTACATCCATGAGGAGGTTCCAGTTCGAGAGGGAGATGAGGAAAAGGCCTTTCATAAGAAGAATATGGTTATGGAAAAGAGGATCATTGCTGATTCTATCAAGGATCACCTTATACCTCAAGTATCCTCTCTCAAGACACCTAAATCTATGTTTGATGCCCTAACCAAGTTGTTTGAAGGGAAGAACATAAACCGGAAGATGACTCTAATGAATCAACTGAAGAATGTGAAGATTCAGAATGCAGAGACTATCTAGTCCTACTTCACAATGGTTTCTTAGATCAAGGAACAATTAGAAGCTATAGATGAAGAAGTGCAGAATGCAGAGATTGTGATGACAACACTGAATGGCCTTCCTAGGTCATGGGATTATTTCATCCAAGGAATCTGTGCTAGAAAGAAGTTATTCAAATTCAGTAGACTATGGGAATGATGTTCTCAAGAAGAAGCACAGATAGCGGCTTGAGAAGAAAATATGGGAAGTGAAGATCAAGCTCTCACAGTTCACTCTAAGAAAGGCAAAAGAAAACCTCACCACTTCAAAGGTAAGAATGCTCATCATAGAGATAACAATAGAATGGACCCATCTAGATTAAGATGTTATACATGTGATGAAATAGGACACTTTGCAAAATACTGTCCTAAGAACAAGGTCCACTATCATAAGAATAAGGGAAACAAAAGAAGACATCATGCTCATGCTGCAGAGGATGATGAACCATCCAAGAAAAGAACCAGATATGAAAGTGAAGATTCTTCAAGCGAGGATGAATATGTTTTAATTTCTGCTCTCACAAGTAACATTAGTCATGGTAGTGATGATTGGATTATAGACAGTGGGGCTTCCAAACACATGAATGGATTCAAGGAATCCTTTGTAAGACTGTCAGAACATGAATCACTTCACAAGGTGAAACTAGGAGATGACTACCAATATCCAATAAAAGGTAGTGAGGAATCTTCCTACAAACTAGACTTCGAAAAGTCTCTAACAATGAAAGAAGTGTTGTTTGTTCCAGGACTCAAGAAGAACCTTCTCTCCATATCAGCATTAGATGCAAAAGGAATGAGGGTTGCATTCATAGATGGTCAAGTCATCATGTGGTTAAGAGGTAAGACTATCAATGATACAGTGGTGATTGGAGAACAAGAAGGAGGTTTGTACAAATTGAAGGGCCATCCAAAACAAGCCTTGATCCATGACATAGTAGAGCCAAATGATCTTTGTCATAGAAGGCTTGCACATGTGCATTACAGAGCACTACCTATTGCAAGAAAAACTGTTGAAGGTCTTCCATAATTCCAAGAAAAACATGATGGGATATGAAAAGGATGTGCCAAAGGAAAGAATACATAGAAGACATTTCCTAGCAGTGAAAGCAAAGCCAAAGGAATCCTAGAAATCATCCACTCCGATATATGTGGTCTTATGTCATCAAACTCACTAAGTGGGTATGCATATTATGTTTCTTTTATTGATGATTTTTCTATGAAGACATTGGTTTACTTCATGGAGAACAAAGATGAAGTATTCAGAAAATTCAAGGAATTCAAAGCCTTGATCGAGAACAAGACTCCTGAAGAATTCTTCTCTGGCAAGAAACCAAAAGTCAACCATCTCAGAATATTCGGATGTCCTGTGTACATACACATTCCAAAAGAGAAGAGAACACAATTAGATCCTTCAGGAAAGAAGGGTATATTTGTGGGATACTCTGAAAGGTCGAAGGCTTACAGAATATATTTTCTAGGGTACAAGAAGATTGACATCAGTAGGGATGTGACATTTAATGAAGACACAGCTTACAACAAATCTAGAAAGAGACCTACTGAAGAACCTAAAGAAGTAGAAGCAAAAGCACCCAGAATTCATGATACAATCATGAAAGAAGAAGCTCAAGAAGAAGATCGAGAATTTGAAGAACCACAAAGACCTGTAGATCCACCTCTGGAGAAGAATCCTCATAATAGGAAACCTACTTGGGTACAAGAACTTATCCAAGGTGCTGAAAGATATGGGTCTCCAGAAGAGAATCATAGAGAAAGAAAGAGAACCAGATCCTGCTCCGGGTATGTAGCTTTTCTATGTGATTTCATTGATACAGAACCTTCCAGTTACGAAAAAGTGGTAGAACAAAAAGAATAGAAGGACGCTATGATCAAAGAATACCAACCGATCATGAAGAATGATGTTTGGGATGTTGTCCCAAGACTAGAAGGGAAGTCAGTTGTAAATTCCAAATAGATCTACAAGATCAAGCATGCTGCAGATGGTAGCATTGAAAATTATAAAGCAATATTTGTGGCACGGGGTTTCTCTCAAAAAGAAGGAATATATAATGAAGAAACCTTTGCACCTGTAGCCAGATACACTTCCAGCAGATCGATACTTGCTCTGGATGCAGTGATGAAATAGAAGATACACCAAATGGATGTCAACACTGCTTTCTTGAATGGTGTAGTAGAAGAGGAAGTGTATGTAGAACAACCACTCGGTTCTGAGGCACAAGACAGAGAGTCTCATGTATGCAGATTCAAGAAAGCCCTCTATAGTTTGAGACGGGAACCTAGGACCTGGTACGATAGAATTGACAGCTTTTTATCTAGTTTGGGCTTTACCAAGAGTAAAGTAGATTCCAACCTTTTCTACAAGGTTGAAGATGGAAATCCAATGATGCTTCTACTATATGTAGATGATCTATTTGTAACAAGTACGGATGGGTTGATTGCTGATATGAAGAGAAAGCTTGATGTTGAGTTCAAAATGAAGGACTTAGGGATTATGCATTACTTTCTAGGTATGGAAGTATGGCAGAGTACAAATGGAATCTTCCTTGGACAAGGGAAGTACGCAGTAGAGATCCTGAAGAGGTTTGGGATGATGGACTGCAAGGCTGTGGCCACACCTATGGCATCAAACCTGAAGCTATTGAGCAATTCTTCATTAGAGTCGGTTGATGTTGTTATGGAGAGAAATTCCTATGGCTTGGGGTACCACAACAGACAGCTTGACTCCAGAAATCAATCCTTTCCAATATGCAATATAAATTAAATGTCTAACACTAAAGGATCAGAACTCATACCTTATTCCATACGGTTGAAGTAGATCCCCATTGAGCTTTCCAACTTCGGCTTGAATTGATAGATTAATTCCTCGACAACAAGTAAACAATACAAGCATTCTATATATCACGGTGTTAGATCTATTCTAGCATATATAATCAATAATGTACAAGCATTTGACATAATCCAATGGATAAAATATTCATTCAAACACACATTATTGGACAGGAAAATATATTTCTATTAATATAAATCAGAGATTACAAAATACAACCTTTATCGGCACGTCTACGAATCGGAGAAACTGAATCCCCCACTTGGGCCTCCACCACTTCAATCCTCCATCACTAGATAGCAAGCTCACAAGCAAAAGGCCATCTTGGGGAGAACACAAAAGTGCTCCAAGGGACAAAGGGATGCAGACTCGAGCATAAGTTCTAACAACAATGGACTATAGTTTCTTTGCTCTTAATTATCTCTTATGCCTTCAATGTACCAAGGGGTTCCTTATATAGCTTTTCAAAGAGGTAATGAAAGGTTGAATCCAAGCGATCTCAAGGCATATGGAAGGCCAGGAGTCAAATGAGTCATATCCATGTCAAGGAAAAATCCAAAAGGATTTGGATTTTGTACACATCCCGATGTACACGGTTTTAGTGGTCAAACCCGCGTATATACACGCTTATAGGTTTAAAAGTCACGTGTATCATGTTTCACATGTTTTTAGGGATGGTCAAGGAAACATCAAATGACAAAAAATGGTCCATGGGGTCTAAAGAGTCTACAGCAGGACATGGGAAGGCCATACAAAGTGTGATTCAGTTGGAGTGGTGAAATCAGCTATAACAGATGCCCCCTAATGTGTGAGGTCAGAGGGGTCATACGATGGCCGAAATACATTATAAGTCCATCCCAGATGTGGAGTGATGAAGGATCCCAAATGGAAGACTAGCCACCCAATCAGCATAGTACAATAATACAACTTTACACATAACTGCAAATACATATAGCAGTCCCGAATACATAAGAGTACAATGGCCATTAATAGGCATGATACAAGATATCACATAAGTGGTCATCGCCACGTACAATATACATATATCAGAATCGCCATGATGAAGATATACAAAGGACCATGATCTCCATAATGGCTGAAGATATATAATAGATCAAAATCTCCATAGTGGCTAGAAATATCTGACATATACTGGAATCAAGTCACGAGAGCTGAAATCTCATGAACACTAGCACGATCAAGGAGGTAGCATATAAGAGATGCCACCAATATGGAAATTCTTCTACACAAACTGCTATGAGTACATGTCCTACTATGTGAATAGAGGCGTCGAGGTTGAACATAGTAGTCCATCGTCTGATTACCGGTCATTAATGTATACCGTTAACAGACATGAGATCACCCACCAATGATGAAAATGGGAATCAAGGTACTAGAGTGCAAACTAACAAGTGTGAATAAATGTGTTGAGGTCGAACACTTGAGAGGATCCATTGATCAGGGGACATTGATGTATTCCCAAAGACTGTCGATGGCGAGAGAACCTACCACTGATGACTACAAGTCTCAAGGCACTCAAAATGACTCTCGATTCCAATCCCAGAATAAATGATCTGAAGTCGATGGGATGAAATCTGCTGGAAGGATGGCATTAAGGAATCCCCCCATCATCCAACAAGAGGTACTCAGGAAAGCTGTATAATGTGCAAGGACTCGATCATAAGGTGCACGAACCAGTAACTGTACCGGGAATGGCCAACATGCAAAGTCAAGATAACTGAGGAATGGCCGACTCAAGTTTCAACTTCCTTTGAACAAGAGAATAACGGCATATGGTGATTGAATGAAGGTAGCATAGACTCAATATACAAACTAGGACATCTCTGCGACATAGGAGGCATCGACAGAGGCTCCATAGGGATTGGAAGCTTAACCAGTTGGTGGAGATAAACTCAGATAAACGAGTACAGCTCCTAAAGTCAAACTATAACCCAACCAATGGATGTGATATACAGTGCTTTGTTTGAAGGTGTCATGACTTGACAGCTTCCATAGATAACATATTTCCTTGTCTGGATTTTTGGTTTTTTTTATTTTTTTGGACTTTTTTAATTATTTAAAAATCTTGAAAAAGAATAAAATGGCTTTATAGTTACAGACTAGGAGGAGATGACTGTCATAATGGTAAACAAACTAGTTCCAAGTAGTGGAACATACCTATGCTCAATGCAAGGATACATGTGTAGGATATTGACACTTAGGGGAAAATCCCTTCCTGGTAAAAAGGGAAACAATCTGCGAAGGATATAAAAAATGGCTTTGCAAGGCTAGACATGATACAAGCTCTAGCTATACGGCTGAAAAACAATGTCAGGAGAGCCGACATAAAGCTTAATAAGATAGGCAAATCCCATGAGGCCGCACATAAGGTTTTTTCAATAATCTAATGGGAAAATTTGCAATTTCTTGTGCAGGATGGTCCTAGAGTGGAGAGAGCATGAACATGGTGAGGTAGAGGAAGTAGTAAGGGCCGATCTAATTCCTCAACAGGATCTATGTGCATGCAGACTCTACAATTTTTGGTGTCTTGGTGGTTTGAGGGCCAAACCAATACTATTACAGATGCTGGTGGATTACTAGGATCCAGACTTAGAGTCCTTCCAAATAGATGGGATGTCCCTCACCATAGAGGTGGAGGACAAATACTTCATTACTGGGCTTTCTAGATGAGGGGAAGTGGTGAACCTTCATTCTCATGGTGGGCCAGGAGGTGGCCTAACTATCGATGAGTACATTGCAGTGTACTTCTATCCAGACACAGAGAAGGTGGGGAGTCAGGTCCCTACCAACGTTATACAGGTAATGGGCCTAAAGGCCATACTATTGACATTGGGCAGGATAGTAGGCTTGGAATCACTCCACCAGGCCTCACATCCTCTGATGTTCTATGCAGTGGAGTGCATGAGACCCACGATTTACGACTAGAGCACTACACTACTGAGCAACATGAAACACCAGCTCAGTGAGTGTAAGGCAGGTAGAGTGCAGAACTTTGGGTTCAGCGGAATTTTGAGCACGTTCTTCTTTGAGTGTGTTCCGGGATTGAGCCCTAGAGTGGACGTTCCTCTCCATGGGGTTTGAGATCTGACCCAATGACATTGGGCAGATGCTATGCACAGACAAGGGGGTGGCAGGGTGTCCAACCCATATCGAGGTGACTTATTTTCGTGGTAGCGACGACAAATAGTTTCCATCGATGACAACCCCTATGCAGGGATATATTTTTGGGGAGACCCGGACATGCTGCTACCATCGGGATCGGCATATGGCGATATAGGTAATGAATCTCGACCCTCTCTTTTTAAATTTTTTGAGTTATTTAATTTTTTTGTGTTTTCTTGACTATATGGAATCAAAAAGACATATTTTTGCGTGACAATACATAGTGACACCTACCATTTGTGTGCAGATGTGGGACTACGGCGGCCAGAAGGCTTCCCTAGTCATAGACGGAGGGGAAGAGGAGATGACATCATGGGTGTGGATGCGGAGCAAATGCTCCAGCGCATTCATACCAATTTTGTGAGACTAACTCATAGAATTTGGCATGGCGCAAGTCGAGGACTTGCCTGAGGCTATGCAACGGCAAGTGGTGGGTGTACCACACGCATGGGTGTGATTATTCCGACGGCTAGCTAGAGCCGTAGTGACCTTCCATGATCACAACCCTCCTCCTCCTCCACAGGATCAGACACCTGGGAGTGTATACATTTTTTACTACCATGTATTATATGTTGGTGGCTCGAAAGCCCCAATTTTGTACCATGACACTATGTATTATCACATTTTTGGATGTATATATAATTTTTTTTATGGTGATCAGTTTATTTATTTACATGAGTAAAAATTATGTTTGTGATTAATTTATTATGAATGAAACAAATTCCAATCTAACACGTAGTTAGCATATGAGTTAGCAACTTGATTATTATTTCTTGGAATGTGTATATATGTTATATTGTCAAATTGTCGTTCTAACAATCTCACACGTAAGAATCTTCTCAATAATGTCGGAACTCTAACATGGTACAAACCATTGAGCTATGACACTACTAACTCTGAATCAAGATGTACCTCAAGAGAGAGAGCGCCATGTGAAATGGCATCCCGTAGAAGCTCAATAATGGCACTATATTCAGCAACATTGTTGGAAGATGGTCATAGACATATGCCTCCTGAAGACAGTACCTAACCCATATGAGTGTAAATCACCCAAGAAGCAAAGGCTGAGTGTTGAGTGTGACTTCTTGCACCATCTGTGAATCCTATGTAAGTGGAAGATTCCATTGACATGTGCCAAAAGAAACGGAAACTAATCACAAACCCGATCACGATAATAAAAATACCTAACTATGCAAAATTATACAATAATATACAATAAGAAGCTTTGGTTGAAGATCATGCATAGTATTTCTTAATATAGAGCCCATTTCTAGGCTCTGCCAAGGCCGTTCCTTCGTAATCCACTAACTCATAGGCACCCTTCTCTAACACACGCTTGACTACGTAAGGACCATGCCACATAGGATTAAATTTCCCCGCCGCCAAGGGTTCTTTCGGTTGATCCCACAAAAGGACCAAGTCTCCTTCACTCTACGCCCTTGGATGGACAGAATTATCGTATTGGGCCTTTATGTGACATTTATTAACTTCTAGAGACACTAGGGCATCCCGATGCTGCTCATCAAGTTGCTCGAGGTGAACCAAACGCTCCTCCAATGGTGAAGTGTCCAGTAAGAGTTCTACATCTAGCTTCAATGAAGGAATCTCACATTCAACTGGCAATATCAAATCCACTCCATGTACAAGTTGATATGGAGAAAAACCAGTGGCAGTCTTAATAGCGATTCGATATTCCCACAAATAAGGATATAACATGATGTGCCAATTGTTCTTGCTTTGTCCAATGGTTCATTAGAGAATGGATTTGAGTGATTTATTCATTGCCTCTACCTGTCTATTCACTTGAGGGTAGTAAGAAGAGGAATGCTTTTCCTTATATCCTAACTTCGATGCCAACTCTTCCATCATAAAGTTCTGAAAGTGCGAGCCATGGTTAGTGACAAGCTCTTTTGGAATCCTGAACCGAGTAACAATTTGGTTGAATACAAAGTGGGTGGCTGTCTCACCATCGGATTTTACTGTAGGCATATCATCAACCCATTTCATGAATTAATCAATAGCCACTATAATATGATGGTGCCCCCCAGCTGAAGCTAGGTTGCAATCCATAAAATTGAGCCCCCACTTAGTGAAGGGACTGGTGGTCATAATGGGATGTAACGGGGCAGGTTTCAAGCGCATATTACATGCGAACACCTAGCAAGGGTGGCACCTCTTAACTGCATCAACATAATCCTTAAAGATCGACGGCCAGAAATAACCCACTCTTAAAATATTTTGAACTGTAGAAAGCCCAAATAAATGACCACCACACGCCCCTCTATGACAATCATTCATAACTACCTCAGCCTCCTCATGATTTCAACAACATCGTAAAATGGAATCTACCCCACAGTGGTACAAAGTGTAATCCACTATGAGGTAGTTCTTAGAGACATGATGTAATCATCGTCGTTCATCTCTTGAGAGGTGAGTAGGGGTCTTCAGTGTTTGTAAATATATTATGATATCCCCATACCATGGGTCTAACATTGAGATTAAGAATATGTGTTCATCAACAAACCAACTCCTCGGTCTCGCTCAGGAAATCCGATATAAGCTCTGCAAAAATTAAAGACTTCTTCAATTTTGTCGAAACAATCTCGAGATCGAATTCTTGCAGAATGACAATCCATTTATTATATTTTCACCCAAACATCCTTCTGGTGAGGATGAACTGAAACGGATTGACATGGGCTACAACCAAGGTCTCGCAAATGAGAGTATAATGTCTCAACCGCTGAATCGCATGTATGGTAGCTAAAGAAAGCTTCTCGACATGAGAATAACGAATCTATGCATCAATAAGGTTTCAGCTTAGATAATATATGACATGCTCTTGGAGCTCCTCATCCTCTTGAACCAAAACCATACCAATCGTCTCTAAAGACGTGGCAACATATAATATAAAATCATGGCTATAGTCCGGGGGACTAATCACCGGGGCTGATGCTAGGGCTCGCTTGAGTGCATCGAAGGACTCCTGGGCTCACTCATCCTAATAAAAGGGGGTGTCCTTCTTCAAGAGATGCATGAAGCGTCTAGTCAAATTGGCAAAGTTGACAACAAATCTTCGTAAGAAGTTTTCCATGCCCTGCAAACACTGAAGATGATGAATATTATTCGGGGGAGACAATTGAAGTATTGCCTCAACCTTCAAAGGGTCGACTCTTATACCCTCTTTAGAAATGATGAATCCTAACAAACGACCTGACTTCACACAAAATATGCACTTATGAGGATTTAATCTAACTGATTAGTACTGGCATATTTTGAATACTAATCTCAAGTGATAGGGATGACGCATTCTCATATCAGAATGAGCAGCGAGGTCATCCAAAAATACTTCAATAATTGACTTGAGATCATGGAAAATCAAGGTCATCGCCCGCTAAAATGTAGCTTTGACGTTTTTAAGGCCAAAAGGAATTTTTCGATATGCAAATGTTCCTCAAGGACAAATAAATGCAATCTTATGTTGGTCCTCAGGTTTAATTTGTATTTGATTATATCCGGAAAAGTCATCCATGAAGGAGAACACCTCGCTAGCCACACACTCATCCAAAATATGATCAATAAATGGTGTGGGGAAATTGTCCTTAGGATAGGCATGATTCAAATCACGAAAATCGGTACATATGAGGATCACTCACTGCTTCTTATCCACCAGAATAGGTTTTGAAAACCACTCCATCAAGGGAACGGGATAGATGAAACTGGATTTCAACAGCTTCTCTATCTATGACTTAATCGCGGTGCTTTCCTAGGATTCATCGCACGTAAACGTTGTTGAATAGGCTTAGCATTAGGGTAAGTCTTAATTTTGTGCTCGACAATTTGAGGGTCAATACCTGGCATCTCGTCATGAGACCAAGCAAAAATATCACAGAATTCCTTAAATAGCTCGGTGCATTCAAGAATCTTAGCATGGAAACATTCCACCCCAATATAGACATTCTCTATCATGTCAGGATTGCGAGAGATGTTGATAGGAATCGTTTAAGATATGTTTTCCATGTTTCCATCAGCCATCGGACCAGGAGAGCTTAATGGAACCATGGGATTACCAACTCTCTGACTAAGAACTACCCTAAAATCCTCACGCTCCAAGCAGTCAAGCTCTGGAAGGAAGTACGATCTATGATGGAGCTCCTCCCATGGTGGCTCAACTCCTAACATAGCCTCAATAATCGCTTCATCTGAAGGGAAAACCATATCAAGGCAGTCATGTGCATGAGAAGACTGTACTGCCCATGCCGACAGCACATAAGGGTCCTCCTCCTCTGTTCACGAAGAGGAAGGACTAGGCTCTGCAGCACACTCGAGATTAGCTTGATAAGCTATCATAGCTGCAGGAAATGGCATGTTCGTCATGATGGGCTCACTCGAAGTACTCGGTGCAGGAAGAATCCAAGGATATTCCATATGAATTGTATGAAAATACAACGATCTCATAGATGTCAAAGCCTCATCGAAACTAGATCCTATCATGAGGATTGGTGCAGGAAAACTAAAGCTTCCCATGAGGGATGGGTACATGCCTACACCCACACTCCTAGTTGTCAGCTAAGAATGTTCAATGATCGGGATCAAAGCTCCCGAAGATGCAGTTACAGACGGATTCTTGAATGTCATTTGATTAATCGTTACGATCTTCCCGTTATGTGGAAAGCATACAACACAGAACAAGGAAGAAGCAATGTCTTGCATACTATACATCTAGTTCCTACCCAGCAAGAGATTGTAGTCAAGGGGTGCATCAACCACCTCAACTTCTATCGCAATAGTCTTCCCTCCCAAACGGACTTTAATGGAAGGAAGGATTCCATGCGGCCTAAAATATCTCCCATCGAATGCAGTTAACATGGTTGCTGACTTATACAGCTCAGGGGAACCCAAACCCTTCCAATAGGATAAAGACATCACAGAAGCAGCAGCGCCCTCATCAATCACATTGTGCTTGACGGTCATATTAAGGCATTCTACCTGAATCAAAAGAGACACATAGTAGGGAAAGTGAGGTTGGGTTTCAAATTTGATCATGGAGGAAGAATCATCATCGTTCAAACCAAGGGAAGAAAGCAATGCCTTCCTTTGCGAAGGACAACTCTGAATCACTTCCAATGCAGACATCATACAAGGAGTGTGGCCCAAATCCTCGACAACTGAATAGTTCTAGGCATCTCGGGCATTTGGATTATGCCCTGAACGCTTAAGGACTCCCTTAGGAATGTGAGGTGTAGTCTCAGGTTTATCCATAGGCTTCTCAATACGGAAAGGGGACCCTGGTGGATCAGGCTCTTTACCTGGGCTGGGTTGTGATGAACTGTAATCTTTCACACGCGTCACAACTTTCGCAGCAAGGACCATGTTAATGCACCCACGAACACTAGTCTCCGGCGGATCATGATGATCACCAGACTAGTCATGGGACTTCAAGTTCATATTTTGACTATGCAGTAAAGGGTCAGCTAGCACAACTGGGCCCTGTGCCAAGAATCTCGAAGCTTCCTCAATACGAGGGCACAAGTAAGTGAGGTGATTTTCCTTACATAACTTGCAAGGGAACTTAACCTTACGTTTAGCTTGCTTGTCCCCACTAGCATTCTGACCGTTCTTGTCATTATTATTAGCATTCTCATTCTTATTCCCACCCTTATGATTATTTCTACCCTTTTTTCTATTCTGTCCGGGCTGCTGGTTACCCTTCTGGTCCAATGATTGCATTGAAAGTACATTCACCATTTGGGCGGGTTGAGATGAAGCCGTAGCTTGTCCTAAAGCAGATTGGTTGATTGAAAAATGGCTAACTTGTTTTGCAACCGAATCCACAGGTTTCGCACTTGCACAACCAACAATGCCATCGGCATGTGGTCCAAGTTTGACTTTGGGGTCGAAACTGGAACGCGGAGCGTTGGGAATAATCTCATACAACAAACCGGACTAAGCATAGATCAAGTCCAGTTCCTGCGCCCTAAAAATTGCTTGTTCCTCATTTTTCACTCCGGATGTAGAAACATCCTTCGCTATATACGATAATAATGAATTGAGGAACCACTTGAGGAGGAACTCCATCAGTATAAAGGATTTAATTAACCTCTTCCATCTACGCCACTCTTGAATATGATCAGAGATATGTGTGGCTTTATCTTGCCAAAATGTTGACAAGAGTTCAGTGCCAACATCATAATGCACTGGTAGCTGGAAGTGATTAAGAAAAGTCATTGCAAGGTCGTCGAACAAAGCAAAAGCTCCCCTAGGTAACTCTATATACCATTTCGCGGCAGGCCCTATGAGGGTGCATTGAAATAGTCTCAAACGGATTGAGTCATGATGTAAAGAATTCGAAGAGCACCATAGGTGAAACGTAGTAATGTGTTCACTCGGATCCTCTCCCAGTTTTCCCTCGAACTTAGATATGTCTGAAGGAAGCTTGGTAGGGATAGCCGGCCAAGCTAGTTCATGAGCCACATGATCGTTTGTCAATCTTGACAAGTCAGGAAGATTGAACGTCATAAGGAAAGGGAGCCTAGGATGATGAGGTCGATGGACCACTACCTGATTCATATAGGTTTGATTTCCACCATGGCCTTGGCCATAGTGCCCTCCTCCCGTATAAGTTGTATAGGGTGGCGTGGCAGCACCATAGTGAGGTGGACCTTGACTAGTAGGAGCTACAAAGCCATAATTAGGAGAGTAAGCAGGTTGTTGATACTTGCCCCCATAAGGTTAAGAACCCAGTCCATACTACGTCCCATAATATGGTCCATAGGTCATCACATGCGATGCCCCATGAGACACTCCATAGCTAGGAAGATACGCTTCGGAAGTAGGAATATACATACCGAAAGTAGGGATATATGCCCCAGAAGTAGTAACATGACCTCTAGAAGCATGAACATAACTTCCCAAAGCAATGGGCGGTATGTAAACTTGAGACACAATCGGTCTAGTAACCGCAGTATGGACCTGACTCATAGCCATGTGCTGACTCGAATGACCACGTGAATAAGGTGGAGGGTGGACATTTGAAGAACTAGGGATAGAGGATGAAGGGATCTGAGTAATCAAGTATGTACTATTCCCCATTGTCACTCATCTCGGATCCGGTATCCTAATAGGATCACTAACCCTAGACCTAGGAGGAATATTTGATATAACTTCCACCATCGGGATGGAAGGTGTAATGTGACTAGTGCTCCCAAACCACTCTACATGGTAAGGAATGAGAGTGCCCCCAGACATAGTGTTAGGCTTGAATTCAGATTCGACTTGAAATGCCAAATCATGTGTAGGAAAACCAGTCATACCATAACTACCAGAGCTAGTGCTAGCAGGTTCAAAATGAGTCTCGGCGTCCTTCGGTATTCCATACTGGTAACACATCAATGGGGAATAAACCCTAGAGTGAGTAGGTCTATCATGTATGGTTCCTATATTAGAAATCACAGGACCTAACTCAACCAAGTTGGGTGAAGGATCGTAAGTAGGAGTAAACTCCCCATCATCTACACAAATGGGAGAAGGTGGTTCAGGAATACCTTCTAAATGGTCTCCCATGGTGTGTGAATTAATGTGCGACATAGTCCACCTAGACTATCTAGGTCTCTCTCCCAAAGGAGGACGAGAAGTAGAAGGAGGAAGTCCTCCTAAATGACGTGAACAACGAAGAGTTGCACCCGAATCCATAATGACTCAAAAAATAGAAAAGACTCTCTATTTACGTAAACCCTAGTCCAAGTATCGTGCACAGAGCAATCACTAATAAAATCTAAAGCCAAATGCAAGCAAACAAGGGTTGGATAAGTGAGCTCCCGATTGAAGCAGGTATGTCTCGCCTAGGAGAGGCTTGAGACTCCCATACACAACAAGCGGAGGTACATAACCAATTATTGTGGCCCTCAGCTTCAACACGTAAAGTGATTGTGTTGTTTGACCCCAACCTGGCCGGGACACCCATAGAATAACCCCTACAAAGTACCCCCTCGATATCCTAGGTAAGGCCACTAAGGTCACCTCAATATAATCAATGCTCAGGTGGACAGTCGTAGGTGGGATTGACCATATGGGTAGGGTATCAAAGCCCGAAACTCTCGAAAGAGCCCCCAGATACAAATACAATCCTACAAATATCTCCGGTGCTACTCAGTTATGACTAGGGGTCATCCCAATCAATAACTGCTCACACTGCCTCGTGCTTAACTCCCTTTTGAGAGGAGGATCCTGAGAAACACTGGTTATACCAAGGATTTCACAC
This sequence comes from Pseudotsuga menziesii, assembly GCA_001517045.1. Lineage (NCBI taxonomy): Eukaryota > Viridiplantae > Streptophyta > Pinopsida > Pinales > Pinaceae > Pseudotsuga > Pseudotsuga menziesii. The sequence continues at coordinate 348,175 of LPNX010199011.1, read as the reverse complement.
ACTCACCTGGACAGACACATACATGTTGTATAGTGATCTTGGAGAATTGACATACAATGAACTATTCCAAGATCCTAAAACCTAAGCTTGTTGGTGCACCCTATAAAAGAAAAGAGTGTAGTTCATTTTAATTTAGCGTTGATTTTAATTGGATTTATTACTAAAAAACGGGATATGGTCGTGCAACTAATGGTGTTATGACGCAACATGAAGTAAAATGTACACCTAACAATCAATGCAAATGCATTGTGTCCATGAAAACAGGGTATGCTACTACGTGAAATGCACAATTTTTCTTCAAATGATGAATGCAAGATTTCCTATATGAAGTCCTAACTAATACTCCAAAGCAAATCTAGTGCAAGTACAATGCCAAATGCAAAATGCAATGCATGATGATAAGCAAATGTTTTTGGATTTTTTGAAATAAAATGAGATGTAAAAAGAAAAAGGATGATTCTACAACCCCTAGACTTTGCAAGCATACATAAACAACAATAAAGCAAAGCACTAAGGTAAAAGAACTCTAATGCACTAATCTCAAACAAAAAATCGAAAATGCCATGACAAGAACCTTTTTAAAAAGAAAAAAAATTATCCAAAAAAAAATGTTTCTGGTCAGAAACAGAGGTATCAACAGACTCAAGCAGTGCCAAAGGAGACTCAACAAATATTAAAATTCATTAAACAACCATTTAACTTCCATAAAAAAGGAAAAAACAAGGGCATGCATGATTGTTCGCAGTAAACCTGCGTGTATACACAAAAATCGAAGAGAAACCTGCGTGTATACGCGACTATGAGTTAAAAACTCACGTACAAGAAGAAAGGTGCATAAAATCAAGGAAAATAGATAGGCTGAGACAAAATTCACACCAATCAGACTCTACCAGGAATACATGCCCCCAGACCCGACACAGAAACAAGAGATAAAGAGAAAATCAAATGCATTGAATGCCGAGAAAACAACCCCCAAAGGACAACTACTAGGAACTCCCCAGTGGAGTCGCCAATTCTATTATGGAGAGAAATTCCTATGGCTTGGGGTACCACAACAGAAAGCTTGACTCCATAAATCCATCCTTTCCAATATGAAATATAAATTAAATGTCTAACACTAAAGGATCAGAGCTCGTACCTTATTCCAGACGGTTGAAGTAGATCCTCGTTGAGCTTTCCAACTTCAGCTTGAATTGATAGATTACTTCCTCAACAACAAGTAAACAATACAAGCATTCTATATATCATGGTGTTAGATCTATTCTAGCATATATAATCAATAATGTACAAGCATTTGACATAATCCAATGGATAAAATATTCATTCAAACACACATTATTGGACAGGAAAAGATATTTCTATTAATATAAATCAAAGATTACAAGATACAACCTCTGTCGGCACATCTGCGAACTGGAGAAACTAAATCCCCCACTTGGGCCTCCACCACTTCAATGCTCCATCACTAGATAGCAAGCTCACAAGAAAAAGGAAAGCTTGGGGAGAACACAAAAGTGCTCCAAGGGACAAAGGGATGCAGACTCAAGCATAAGTTCCGACAACAATGGACTATAGTTTCTTTGCTCTTAATTCTCTCTTATGCCTTCAATGTACCAAGGGGTTCCTTATATATATTTTCAAAGAGGTAATGAAAGGTCGAATCTGAGTGATCTCAAGGCATATGGAAGGCCAGGAGTCAAATGAGTCGGATCCATGTCAAGGAAAACTCCAAAAGGATTTGTATTTTGTACACGTCCCGATGTACACGGTTTTAGTGGTCAAACCCGCGTATATACGAACTTATAGGTTTAAAAGTCATGTGTATTATTTTTCACATGTTTTTAGGTATGGTTAAGGAAACATCAAAGGACAAAAAATGGTCCAGGGGGTCTAACGAGTCTGCAGTGGGATAGGGGAAATCCATACAAAGTGTGATTCACCTGGAGTAGTGAAATCATCTATAACGGATGCTACGATGTATTGTCAGATGATTGGGTCATTGATGTACCTGACGAACATGAGACCAGACATTTGCTTTGCTGTGAACACCTTGAGCCAATTCTTAACAAATCCAAGAAATGTTCACTTGATTGTTGCAAAGCATATTCTGAGGTACCTAAGGGGTACAGTTGATTATGGACTCAAGTACGATGCGAATCGGAAGATTAACCTAGAGGGTTATGTTGATTCAGATTGGGCAAGCAGTGCCATTGATAGGAATAACACTTTAGGGAGTTGCTTCAATATGGGATCAGGTGTGATCTATTGGTTTAGCAGGAAGCAATCCTGTGTGGCACTGAGTATAGCTGAAGCAGAGTATGTTGCAGCTTATTTAGCTAGTTGTGAGGCAATATGCCTATGGAAGCTACTGTCTGATTTATTTGATCTCCAGTTGGATGCTACTTGTATACATTGTGAGAACTAGAGTTGCGTAAAGTTGTCAGAGAATCCAGTGTTCCATGACAAGATGAAGACTATCGTGATCAAGTACCACTATATCAGGGATATGGTGCAGAGGGGAGCAGTGAAGCTCTAGTATGTTGTGACGGAGGAATAGATATCTGATGTCTTGACAAAGCCATTGGCTAGGGTGAAGTTCAAGTACTTCAGGGAGAAGCTTGGTGTTCTCTAGATTGAGATTTCCTCCGAGGGAAAGTGATGAGTCCCATAGCCTTTCTGTCATGGTGAGAGGATTGGTTCCTTCCATGGTCAGATGTAAGGGTTGAGCCATTCTGTCATGGTGAGAAGATTGGTTCCTTCCATGTTAGATATGAGTGTTGAGATCCATAGCGATTCTGATGAGTAGGTCAGATATAAGGGCTGAGCCATTCTATCATGGTGAGAGGATTACTTCCTTCCATGTCAGATATGAGTGCTGGAAATTCTATTGAGTAGGACAGATGGAAGGGAAATTGCCATTCTTTGAATGGAGCTACCTAGTGAGGTACCAAGAAAACTCAATCTAGGAATGAAAAGCCATTCTGATGTGATAGAGGGATGTGTTCCCACTTGATCAAATGTAAGGGCTGAACCATTCTATCATGGATACAGGATTAAGTTCCTTCCATGTTAGATGTGAGTGTTGTCCAATCCAATGAGCAGGTTTGATGTAAGGGAAACTACCATTCTCTAGGAGAATGGAGGCACCTGGTCAGTTACCAGGTAGCTCAGTCAAGGAGGACTGGGGGCCATTCTAATATGAATGTAGGATTGGTTCCTACAAGATCAGATGTGGGTGCAGAGCCCTTCCATCATTGTGAGTAGGATGTGTTCCCACCTGGATGGATGTAAGTGCAGGTCCCTTCCATCATTGTCAGCAAGATGTGTTCCTGTCTGGATATGTGTAAGTCTAGAGCCTTTTCATCATTGTGAGCAGGATTTGTTCCAACCTAGATGAATGTAAGTGTAGAACTCTTTCATCATTATGAGAAGGATGTGTTCCAGCCTAGATTAGAGTATTTCATCATTGTGAGCAGGATGTGGTTCTGGCCTGGGTCGAAGAATAGATTTCTTCCATCATTATGAGCAAGATGTGGTTCTGGCCTCGATGAAAGTGAGGAAATATTCCATCATTGTGAGCAGGATGTGTTTTGGCCTGGATGGAAGTGCAGAACTCTTCCATCATTGTGATCAAGATGTGTTCCATCCTAGATGGATGTGAGTACTATGCCTTTCTGATGAGTAGGTCATATATAAGTCCTGAAGAAGACCTACATGGGGGCTAGGCCTACATATAGAATGAAAAAGGGATGGCTCGGTAGAACTTCCTGTGATGAGAAGAATCATGAGATAACACCAGTAATGATCCATATCGAGTGATGATCCAGATCCAGTGATGATGCCCAGTGATGATCCAGAGCCAGTGATGATGACCAAGGATGATCCAGATCGAGTGATGATCCAGATCTAGTGATGATGATACAGATCAAGTGATGATCCAAATCCATTGATGATGTCCGATGATGATCCATATCAAGAGATTATCCAAATTCAAAGATGAAGATGACTTAAAAATAAAGATGACTTGAAGATGAAGATGACTAGAAGACTCAGAAGACTTGAGATGCAAATGACAAGATGATCCAGTGGATACAGAGAAGAAGACCAGTACTGAAAATTATTTCGAAAGAATACCTTCCTAGTTAAGATGGAGAGTTGATGTATTTGTAACTTTAGAATGTATTTATCTATGTATCTTATGTATTGTAACCCGATGTTTATTCCGGGATGTATCTATAATGTAATTGAGTCATGTTGTCATGACCCGATGTTCCGATTAGGAGGATCAATAATGTAAACAAGTCATGTCAAGTCATTGTGGGTAACCCTCCGATTTTCTAAGGGTTAAAGTCCCCATAGTTTCGGGGCACTAGGGTTATTAGACTCTCCTAGTAGAGGTCGGCCCTGTAGGGTTTTAGTCATGTCAGGATTAGTATAAATAGAGAACTGGAGTCTCTATTTATCACACAACACATACACACTCAAGTATAGTGCATAGCTGAGGAAGGAGAAGACACCAAGGCTAGATAAGAAGAATATTACTGCTGTCAGGAGATCACTTGCTATTTTGGAATTTTATTGTTTTGGTGTTGATTCTATCTCTGAGGAAGTTGCGGGGTTTTCTCCATTTATGGTTTCCCCGAGAAAAAACATTGTGTTCATTGTCTCTTGTGTTTGATTTTTGTACTTGTTATTCTCTCAGTTAAAGATCCTAATAATGCTAGCTTAATGTTGAAAAACTAACAAACACAACCTCATGGAGGAAAGTAACAAGCTGATACCCAGTCTTTCCATTTGGCTTCTTCATTTTTTTGTCAACAAAATTCTCCTTGTAGTGGAATCTTTAATCGTGGAGTCGCCGATGAAAAATTGTCACGTGTAAAAGGTTCTCTGACTTTGTTCACCTCTCAAAATCAGATGAATAATGATATCCCAGGGAATATATACTTCAGCTTCGTCCCCGGCAATGGCGCCAAAGACATTAGTGCCAGAAATTGTTCTCAGACTACTAGAAGAACAAGCCAACACAATCTCAAATAAAAATAAAATAAAAATGGTTTTAAGGGTTTTGGTTTTTAGTTTTGGTTGAAAACTTCATCAATCAAGGAGGAAATAAACAACAACAAGCTAATACAAAATTGAATCATGCAAGTTGGATAAACTGGGGTTCAAACACATTCCAATAAACCATAAGCATTACACATGAAACACTAACTTCATCCACAAGCTATAAGCATTTATATGAATAAACCTTTAAACATGAAATGAAATTGTAAATTGAGCAATCAACCATATCAGAAATGAAAAAGCATGACAGGTAAAAGGGCTTATCAGTTTATATATAATCAATAATAGTCATCCACTTACATAAGAGTTATAAGTGCTAGCTTGAGAAATCAAACTTCCAAAAGCCTCTCCTTGAGTGAAAAATCCCCCACAAAACTATATGTTTGTCTTCATTTTATCATTACAAAATTAAATTAGTTTCATAACTACCTTCTAGGTCGAAATTTGAAATAGTTACATGATAATTCAAAATCTTTAAAGACAATTAACTGAAAAATAACAAATTGGATTTGTTGAGATTTGGCGAATTTCTGAAAATTTGGGTCTTAAAGACGCCTTCATATCTCTCAATCCGAAACACCTGTGAAACATGTGAGAGATGTTGTTTTAAATAAGTATGTTGTGAACAAAAACCTCTCTTGGTTTTTCAAAATTTCCCTTCAATTGATTGAAATACGTGCTTCAAATGTGTAACTAAACAGGAAATTATTAAATAATTCAAACCCTGAAAATAGGCCACAAAGATGAATTTGAATCTCTCAAACGATAATAGATGTTGCAAAAATGAGAGCGTTTTTTGTGAATGAGTCTGTTTTGGAGAAAAACCTCTTTTTTTTTGCTGAATTTGTTTCCATCTCCTCGTAATATGCTCCCAATGACAATGAAAAAAATAGGAAAAACAGAGCTGCTACAGGAATCTCCTCATGAAAATATTTGACAAAGGACTCAAAAATTAGAGTTAGATTATAAATCAAAACTGGGAATAAACTTTTATTATAATTTTTTGAAAGCTTAAAGATGTACATATTAACTAATAAGCCCAAAAGACAAACCCTAAAACTAAAATAATGAAATAATTCAACCATTAAATGCATTAAATCCAACCAAAATTATTGATTGTCAAAAATTCTTAAAATCAACATAAAATGTAAAATCATTTGAAAATTAGGACAAAAATAACAGATAAACTAAGAACAAGATCTAGTTATAACAGATAGAAAAAATCATTTCTTTCCAGAAAATGTAGTCGCAGATGCACTCTCCAGAAAAGATGAGGATATTTCCTCTTACTCCATATTTATTGCAATTCCTGAATGACTAGATGAAATACGAAGCGAATATTCCAAGGACCCAAAAACAACCACTATAATTAAGAAATCCAACCATGACACCATGTTTGAATGGAAAAATGATATCCTTTAATATAAGGGGAGGATTTATTTAAAATCAAAATCTAAGTTCAAGGTTAAGGTAATGAAGGAATCCCATTAATCACCAAATGTGGGACACGTAGGATTCTTCAAATCTTATTATAAAGCAAGAAGGTCATTTTTCTGGAATGGAATGCAAAATCATATCCAACAATATGTGGCAGAATGCGACAAATTCCAAAGGAACAAAAGAAGAAATGTTTTAACCCTAGGGTTACTCCACCCCCTACACATTCCAAACCAAAAATGGGAAGAGATATCAAGTGATTTCATCGATGGGTTACCTCCGTCAGAAGGAAAGGAAAAAATCCTTGTAGTGGTCAACAGATTAACCAAATTTGCTCACTTCATGGAAATAAAAAACAATAGACATGAAAAAACAAATTGTAGATGTATTTTGAAAAAATATCTACAAATTACATGGCTTCCCAAAATTCATCGTTAGCGATAGAGATGAAAAATTTAATGGAAAATTTTGGAGGAAAATTTTCAAACAAGTAGGAACATCACTCAATATGATCTCAACTTACCACCCCCAAACAGATGGTCATACTGAAGTCGTAAATAAATGCTTAGAAGCATATCTACGTTGGTTCGTGATAGATAAAGAAAACCATTGGTCTCAATGGTTACACTTAGCAGAGTGGTGGTACAATTCAACATGCCACACCTCTGCAAAAGTTACCCCCTTCCAAGCTTTATGTATGAACCTCCAAATTATAAGGAGTTAGTCCTAAAATACACTAATGTGCTAGAAGTAAGGAACCAACTAGAGAAATCTCAAAAAATGATTGAATTACTCAAGGATAACTTAGTCATGGCACAAAACCGTATGAGGCAACAAGTAGATCAACGCAGAACCGAAAGAGAATTTGAAGTAGGAGACTCGGTGTTCGTAAGCCTACAACCCTATAAATAGGTGTCCCTTAAAAGTGGAAGAAAAAACAATTTGGCCCCAAAGTTCTATGGACCGTACCATATTACCAAGAAGATTAGTCAAGTTGTGTATAAATTACAATTACTTGATAAAAGTCGTATCCACATTGTCTTCCATGTATCATGTCTCAAAACAATGTTGGGTCAACATCAAATAGTACAAACAATACTTCCTATTTTAGATGATTAAGGAAGGATCATTTGGGAACCAGAGGAAATCATTGCATCTAGAGAAAGAAGGATTCGTTCTCAGACACTCAAGGAATATCTGATTAGGTGGAAGAATTTTCTAGATGAAGACACATCATGGGAGACAAAGTAGTTTTGTCAACAATATATGTCCTTACCCTTGCTTTGAGGACAAAGTGTTATAAAAGATGGCAGTAATGTTATGTATATAAATATTTATTATCAAGTATTTTAATATTAAATGTAATATTAGTTAAGATGAAATGTAGGGTCACACCATTTCATTGAAATGGTGTGTTTTGACCTATAAAAGGTCTTCTCACTTATTGTAAAAAATTGTCATCCAATAATTATTTTCATTGTGGCTTTCATTGTGGCTAAATTTGAAATATGTGGGATTACTAGTGAGTTGTCTCGTGTTGCTTAACCATTTTCATTATTGATTGGTAATCCATGAAGTTTCTCCATGTTTGACTTCAAACATTCATTCACATGTATTAACTTGTACATAAGCGCGAATATTGGATGAATACTATATTTTTATTGTTCCAGCAATTCAACAGTATTATTTTCATTCAGTTGGAAGCATTTTTTTTCAATCAACTTGAACAGTTCCTCATCATGGATCAGATTTTTCCTTCATAAGTTTCAGCTTCCAGTTACATCTCTCAGTGGAAGTTAACCAAGGCTTCTACGGAGGTAACACTTGAGGTAGAATGGCATGATTTTTTGATTTATCAAAAATTTAGGAATATGTCATGAAGAACCACTAAGCATTACCCATTTCCATTTTCTATATAGCATTTTTTTCCATTCCCATCCTTGCCCACTCAATTCTAACACTTCATCATTCGAATTCACACACATCTAAATCAAGTCCTTCCCTACACCTTTCCTACATCCAAGCATGAGAAAATTATTTTCTGCTATCACACAAGAACCAACAGTAAGAAGATAAGCATTGGTTCATGCACATGGACAAGCCTAGAAAACCATTGGAAGAAAGGAATATTTGTTTCTGCCAAACAAAGACCAACAGTAAGGAGATAATTTGATACACATGCACAAGCCAAGACCACTACCAAAAGAGAGTAATAGGATCCACAATAACGTACAACATAAAGAGTTGATGTAGACGCCATTCCTTCACAAGAGTATGCTATCATACAAGCAAGGTGGAAAACATAGCCATGATTTCTTTGATTTGTTTTATTGGTTCACTGGTGCACATGATGGTTCACATCTTCATAAGTCAAAATTACTGAGAGCCATATTTTATATGGTATATGGATTGTCCACCATTTTATACATATGGTAAATGCATTCAATGAGTTGGCACACTCATAGTTGATGACAAATAGGTTGCATACAATGGACTATTAAAATATATTTCCTAGCCTTATGATTCATGGCCATCTTGTGTGAAACATCGTGGTTATTTTCTTCCACAAATTAAAAAACACAATCAACCTTTGTATTCAGGCCTTGTAGCAACATTTGACAAATACGGAATGCCATATCAATAATGTTTTGAACAACATGATGATAGAATTTTGAGAACACGATTTTGGGTATCTTTGATCTCTATTTTCATTTTCATTACAACCATTTCAAACAACAGTCAACATTTCTAGCTTATGAATATGTTTCCATATAAGAAAGGTATGAGTTCCTTGGCTCATCTGTAACATCCACTGATGCATACATTGGTTTTAGCCATCATGAGCAATCTAGCTTTTGCAACTCCAATTTTATCAAGATTTTCATTTACATTTTCAGAATTTGATGTGAGATTTGGTCCATGGTTATTGGCATCAAAATTATAACAAGGCCGTGAAAATATGAATAAAGGCATCGATTGGGAAATGGATTATTCAAAGATGTGATTAATGGAATGTATTGTGCATAACCATCAGCCTTAACATTTTATTTTCTTTAGGCCCAAATCGGTTTAATATATCATTCCAAGGGTAATAATGATATGAAGTACAGCTTGTTGTGAGCATATTTAAAGGAGATCATTGAATGTAAATTTGTTGGAGAAAATATTTTCAAAGCATAACACAATGGAGACTTGAGTGTTATTCATTGTTGTTTCTTCAATCAAAGAAAAATGGAAATGTTTGGCAGCTAAAGGTATAATTGGAAGATGTTTTAGTTATCAGTTATAGCCATTTCATATAATAGTAATATTTCTTCTATATGGAAGCTCACAGATGTTATTGCACCAGGTTTATGTTTTGTTTTCCATATTGCATACTCAACCTAAGGCAGAAATAAACCTTGTATTTGGATTGAATGATATAACTGTAAAATTTGGCATTGATACAAGCACAATGGAAATATTTTAGTATCCTTTTCAAGGTCTGGTGTGAAATTTATATAAGTAGCATTAAGGTAATGCTTACTCCCAATATTGGTCTATAGTCAAGAAAATATGCATGTGGACATGCTCTGTCTTCTGTTTGGGGGAGTGTTAGATTTTTAATCATTCAAGCTAGCATTATCTTAGGATCTTTAACTGAGAGAATAACATGCACAACAATAAACACAAGAGACAAGAGACACAAATAATTTTCCTCGGGGAAAAGATACAGGAGAAAACCCCACAACTTCCTCAGAGATAGAACAAGCACCAATGGCAGCAGTAAAACCCTAAAACAGAAAAGATGATCTCCACAGCTCGTTCTCTCTCTTACACTGAGAGAGCTTCTCCTCTCTCACTCATGCACCCCAATGAGTGTGTGTGTGTGTGTGTGATAAATAGAGAGGCTCACTCTCTATTTATATTATTTCGTTCATTTGAAACCCACTCCAACATGTCGGCCTCCCTTAACAATTACTTACTAGAGCCGACATCTCTAGGAGTGTCTAATAACCCTAGTGCCCCACAACTTATGGGGAATTTCCCTCCTCTGACCAACAAGGAGGGTTATCCTTAACACAACAGGAGGGACTATTGCCCCAACTTACAATGACTCACCTATGTTAGTTTTTCAACATTTAAGCTAGCATTATGTTAGGATCTTTTCACTAAGAGAATAACAAGCACAACAATAAAACATAAGCACTTCACAAGAGACAAGAGACACAAATATTTTTGATCAGGGAAACCATAAATGGAGAAAACATTGCAACTTCCTCAAAGATAGAATCACAACAAGATGTAAGACCCCAAAACAGTAAGATGCACTCCTGACAGCAGTAGTCTTCTAGTCCTAGTATATTTCCTTCTTCACTAGTGCGCCACACTTGAGAGAGTAAGTGATGTGATGTACAAGTTATAAATAGAGAGACTCTCGCTCTCTATTTATATTCTTCCATTCACTTGAAATGCACTTAATCATGTCGGCCCAACTAACAATTACTTACCCGATCCTACACCTTAATTAGTGTATAATAACTCAAGTGCCCCAAAACTGTGGGGACTTACATAATGACTTGACAAGACTTGTTTAAATTATTAATCCTCCCGATCGGAACATTGGGGCATGACTCAAATACATAATATACATAGAAGAATAAATTCTGAAGTTAAATATACATCAACACTCCCTCTTAACTAGGAAGGTATTCTTTCGACACAATTTTCAGTGCTGGTCTTCTTCTCTGTATCAACTGGATCATCTTTGTCTTCAATTCATCTTCATTATCGGATCTGGATCATCATCACTGGATCTGGATCATCACTCGATCTAGATCATCACTGCTGGATCTGGATCATCACTCGATCTGGATCTCTCGGAGTCATCATAACTAGATCTAGATCATATCTCGATCTGGATCATCTCTGGTCATCATCATGTGTGTATTATCTTTTCATAGGAAGTTTTATAGAGGCATCACTTTTTCATGTTGGTTGTAGGCCTAGTCACCAGGTAGGTCTTCGCCCAGCACTTACATCTGACCTGCTCATGAGAAAGGCCCAACACTCACATTCACCAGCATGATAGGAACATCAACTAGAACCTTTGAAATGGCTCTGCACTTATATCTGACCTACTCGTCAGAAAGGCACAATTCCATCCAGACGGGAACACATCCTGCTCACAATGATGAAAGGTATCCACTCTTTCACCCAGGATGGAATCGCATCCAGCTCACAATGATGGAAGACTTCTATCCAGGTGGGAACACATCCTACTCATAATGATGAAAGGTTTCCAAAATTCCACCCAGGATGGAATCGCATCCTGCTCACAATGATAGAAGATTTTTGCACTTACATCTGACCTAGTAGGAACTGAATCCTACACCCTCGTCAGAATGGCCCCCAGTCCCAGACTGAGCTACCTGGTAACTAACCAGGTGTCTCCACTCTCCCAGAGAGTGGTAGTAGCCCTTACATCTATCCTACTCAATAGAGTGGCCAGCACTCACATCTAACATGGGAGGAACTTAATCCTTTAGCCATGAACAGAATGGCTCAGCCCTTACATCTGACCTGCTCGTCAGAATGGCTCTCTCAGTCCCAGACTGAGTGTTCCTGGTAACTGACCAGGTGCCTCCATTCCCAGAATGGCAGTCAGCACTCATATGTAACATGGAAGGAACTAAATCCTCTCACCATGACAGAATGGCTCAGCCCTTACATCTGAACATGGAAGGAACCAATCCTCTCACCATGTCAGAATGGCTATGGGTCTCATCACTTTCTCTTGGAAGGAACCTCGATCTAGAGAACACCAAGTCTCTCTCTGAAGTACTCGAACTTCATCCTATCCAATGGCTTAGTCAATACATCAGCTATATGTTCCTCCGTCACAACATATAGGAGCTTCACTGCTCCTCTCTACACCATATCCCAGATATAGTGATACTTGATCTCGATATGCTTCAACTTGTCATGGAACACTGGATTCTCTGACAACTTCACGCAACTCTGGTTGTCACAATGTATACAAGTAGCATCCAACTAGAGATCAAATATATCAGATAGTAGCTTCCATAGCCATACTGCCTCACAACTAGCTGAACAAGCTGTGACATACTCTGCTTCAGCTGTACTCAATGCCACACAGGATTGCTTCCTGCTAAACCAAGAGATCACACCTGATCCCATACTGAAGAAACATCCAGAAGTGTGCCAGAAGTACTCTTCCTGTTGATGACACTGTCTACCCGATCTGAATCAACGTAACCCTCCAGGTTAATCTTTTGATTCGAATCGTACTTGAGTCCATAATCAATTGTACCCTTTCATGCTTTGCAACCATCAGGTGAACATGTCTCAATGTGTTCACAGCAAGGAAATTATCTAGTCACAGGTACATCAAGGACCCAATCATTTGATGATACATCGTAGCATCAACCGTATATGATGAAGCATCACTTAATAACTTCATGTTCGATGCCATAGGTGTGGTCATAGCTTTGCAATCCATCATCCCAAACCTCTTCAGGATCTCTACTGCATACTTCCCTTGTCCAAGGAAGATCCCATCTGTACTCTGCCACACCTCCATGCCTAGAACAATAGTGTATCGACACATAATAGGAGCATCACTGGTCTTCTGTCTTCAGCCTTGAAGCAAAGGTTGGAATCCTATTTACTCTCAGTAAAGCCTAGAGTCATCAGTAATATTCCCATCTTGTCATACCATATCGAACCTTAGATATTCTGTAGTCACTCCCTCTGAAGTGAAGCATCATACTCCCTCTGTCTTCTGTGCTCTATGCACTAAAAACAATCTGTACCGGAGTGACAAGTAGCTTCCTATGCTACTAATGTTCTATGTGACCATCTAGTGTATAGACTTGCATCTTCAACCTTCTAGCAAAGGTTAAGATCTTCATCAATCTCATCATGTATGTGTTTCAACTCTTACTGACTGCAAATGTCTCTTTGTAGTCTAGGCCTTCCTTTCGTGAGAAGCCTCATGCTACGAATCTTGCTTTGTATCCCACGATGTTTCCATGTACTGCATGATGGAACTATGAACGTCTCTTCAGGTCTCGATACTGCACCCTGACATCATTCTTCTTGAACTGGTCTTCCCTTTCTTCTTGGTGGCTGGAAGGTTCTGCATCAATGATGTCACTGCACTCGTCATATTATTCTTCATTTTGAAATGTCATCACTTGCTCTTCAGAACAAGTCTTCATTCTTCTTTTCTTGTAGGCGATTATGTATGCGATCTTTCCTACACGTCAAATGCATTTGTATGGTTAGAACATTTCATAAGGAATATCTATACTGGCAAGTTCTTATGCATAAATATATGATCATGCAACTACTTTAGCCAATACAACATTCATCGATATCTCACTGAAACTTTCTAGATGCCTTCCATCTCTACCAGGACAAGATTGAGATTGTGCACTAATACAATATGTCAGCAAAGAGGTTTCATTCTATATAAGTAGTAATGGAGAATTTGTATAGCACCATGAGCTACTTACCCATCACATGCATATTAGTAGTATACTGTCATTAATGCAAACATCCTATCATGCATAATACAATAACTAAATATAAACAAATGCATAACAAAACAATATCATGAAATGACAATTGAATACTTATCTTTATTTGTTTCGTGGGTATACTCCTTCTTGAGCCTTCAGTTTCATCGTCTTCTTCATTCATGATAGCATCATTTCTTATCCAAATGCTAGGATGGATAAGAAGTTCTTCAAGAGTTGAGTTCTTCATATTCCTCATTGCTTGAGGGATTTTCTTTGGATGGTAAGAGCTTGATATTCATTTGCTCCCATCTTCTCTTCTCTTCTTATGAGTCGAGCTTCTTCTTCTTCTCAGAGTCTACTGAAAGTAATCACTTCCTTCTGGAACACATTCCTTGAATGAATGAATTCCACGATCCTGGGAGGCCATTCAAGGTGGCCATCACCACTTCTACATTCTTCACCTCTTCTTTTACCACTTCAAGTTGTTCTTTTATTTGAGAGACTCTTATGACTACATGGTCTCTGTATTTTAGATCTTCACATTATTCAACTGGTTTCTTTAGGTCATATTCTGATTTTTGTTCTTCCCTTCAAATAGCTTGAAATTATGGAAGACCTTCAACAGCTTTGCTTGCAATAGGTAGTGCTTTGTAATGCACATGTGCAAGCCTTCTATGCCAAAGCTCATTTGGCTCTACTATTTCATGGATAAATTCTTGTTCTGGATGGCCCTTCAATTTGTACAAGCCTCCTTCTTGTTCTCCAATCATCGATAGTCTTTCCTTTTTGCCACATGATGACTTGACCATTTATGAATGCAACCTGCATTCCTTTTGCATTAATGTTGAAATGGAGAGAAGGTTCTTCTTGAGTCCTGGAACAAACAATACTTCTTTCATTGTTAGAGACTTACCAGAGTCTAGCTTGTATGAAGATTCCCCACTACCTTTTATTGGATATTGGTAGTCATCTCCTAGTTTCACCTTGTGAGGTGATTCATGTTCTGACAGTCTTACAAAGGATTCCTTGAATCCCGTCATATGTTTGGAAGCCCCACTATCTATAAGCCAATCATCACTTCCATAAGTAATGTTACCTGTGAGAGCTGATATCAAAACATATTCATCCTTGCTTGAAGAATCTTCACTTTCATATCTGGATCTCTTTCTGGATGGTTCATCATCCTCTACAGCATGAGCATGATGTCTTCTTTGGCCTTGACCAAGTTCTTCTTGTGAAAGGCTTTGAGCCTCATCTCCCTCTGGAACTAGAACCTCTATACTCATGTAGGTGTCCAATCCAATTTCTTCAGAGAGATAAAATACTTCTATGCTTGCAATTTGTCAACTTCACCAAGCTTATCATTAATCTAATGTGATATATCACTTTGAAATGAGAACCTTAAATGAAAATAGCAAAGGATTAGATCTTACTGATTTGAGGTGTCCGTCTTGGTTCCGGTGCTGGCTGATCTAGGGTTTGCCCCAGAAACCCTAATTTTCAAAACTTGGAATATTTCAGATATTATTGGATATACAGATAGATCTCTTCAAATGGATCTTTCCAATGTACTCCTTTTCTGAAAATAGTGGAGGGAAGCTCCCGGAACATGAAGCCCTAGATTTCCAATTTCTTCTGCAGAAATTCCTTTTATTGTTTCTGTGATATCTCTGAAATTACGGATCCTCTGTATCTAAAATTTATCACTAAGGTAACCTCACATGTTCCTGATCCAAAACCATAGGTTTCATCAGAATTGGTTTCACCATTTGATATTTATGAGCCTTTTCCCAAGGTTACATGTTACAGGACTATTTAGAACAACAAAGTTGTACGGAATTCCATGTGTCACTGGTTCATATTTTGAGTCCTATATTCGGACCACCAAAATTAAATCCCATTCCCTTTCTAGAACATCTTCCGGAATTCCATTTGGACCTCTGTATCCCAAGATATTGCAATTCTCCACAGGTGTCCTATTTATGGATGATTTCTAGAAGACGCTAGAACCCTAAATTGGAGGAATCATATCTCCCAGAATATAGAGAATATGAGGTAGATGTTTGGAAACAGTGTTCATCAGGATGTTATCTTCATCCCCTGAAATTTGTAGCTTCTGAGACGTCTCCAAACTCGGAGTATAGCTACTGTACCAAAACTTATCAGTTTTAGTATTTAGGGTTTTTCCAGTGTCGGGTCAAGCTAGGGTTTGAATTTCCCAGAGTTTTACCAACCAAATTTCTTGATCCAGGTCTCTAAACTTAGGTTTTTATGAGGATAACAATCCTATGCTGGTCTCACTCAAAATTTCATCTTCTATACAAAGCCCTAATTTTCGCACCGAAAACTGAAAATGCTCGGAATCAAATTCCGCTTCGACAGAAAGATGCGCCCTAAGGAGGAGAGTTGTTCCACCTTACTTTTGCTGAAAATATGTGGAGGAAGGTCCTCAAAATATGAATCCCTAGTTCCTGCAGTTGCATAGTGTCTTCTTCTTAGGTTAGCTCTGATACCATGTTAGTTTTTCAACATTTAAGCTAGCATTATGTTAGGATCTTTTCACTGAGAGAATAACAAGCACAGCAATAAAACATAAGCACTTCACAAGAGACAAGAGACACAAAGAGTTTTGATCGGGGAAACCATAAATGGAGAAAACCCCGCAACTTCCTCAAAAATAGAATCACCACAAGATGTAAGACCCCAAAACAATAAGATGCACTCCCAACAGCAGTAGTCTTCTAGTCCCAGTATATTTCCTTCTTCACTAGTGCGCCACACTTGAGAGAGTAAGTGATGTGATGTACAAGTGATAAATAGAGAGACTCTCACTCTCTATTTATATTCTTTCATTCACTTGAAATGCACTTAATCATGTCGACCCAACTAACAATTACTTACCTGAGCCTACACCTTAATTAGTGTATAATAACTCAAGTGCCCCAAAACTGTGGGGACTTACATAATGACTTGACAAGACTTGTTTACAATATTAATCCTCCCGATTGGAACATCGGGGCATGACTCAAATACATAATATACATAGAAGAATACATTCTGAAGCTACATATACATCAACAACCTACGTTTGACTTCTCTAGGATAGTCCAATAACCCTAGGGCCCCACAAATGCAGGGACTTTAACCCTTGAAAAATAGGAGGGTTGCCCACAATAACTTGACATGACTTGTTCACATTATAGAAACTCCCGATCGGAACATCGGGGTGACATGAATCAATTACATTACAAAAACATCCCAAAATAAACATCATGGTATAATACATAAGATATACAAGTGAATACATTCTGAAGTTACAATTACATCAACACTCCGTCTTAACTAGGAAGGTATTCTCTCGACACAATTTATCAGCACAAGTCTTCTTCTCTGTATCATCTAGATCATCATCGAATTCTCATCATATTCAAGTCATCTTCATATGGATCTGGATCATCACTCGATCTGGATCATCACTTCTGGATCATCATCAAGTCTGGATCATCACTTGATCTAGATCGTCACTCTTAGATCATCATCAAGTATGGATCATCACTTGATATGGATCATCACTACTGGATCATCATCAAGTTTGGATCATCACTTGATCTAGATCATCACTTGATCTGGATCGTCACTGTTGGATCATCATCAATTCTGTATCATCACTTGATCTGGATCATCAATGCTAGATCATCATCAAGTCTAGATCATCACTTGATCTGGATCATCACTATTGGATCATCATCAAGTCTGGATCATCACTTGATCATCATCAAAGAGGTATCATCATTGAATCATCACCATCATTACTGCTTCTACTATCTCAATCAAATGGTGTTATCTCTTCATTCTTCTCATCACAAGAAGTTCTATATAGAGCCAACCCTTTTTCATGTTGGTTGTAGGCCTAGCCTCCATGTAGGTCTTCTTCAGCACTTATATCTGACCCTAAGTCATAATGGCCCACCCAGCTCTTACATCTGACCTCATCTTATAAAAAAGGCATGCCCAACACTCACATCTAACCTCATCTTGTCAGACAGGACCAACACTCACATCTAACCATGTGGAAACACATCCTGCTAGAATGGATCAGCACTTATATACGACCATGTGTGAACACACTGCATTGGAAGGGCTCTACACTTACATCCAACCATGTTCAAAAAAACTGGATTGGAAGGGCTCAACACTTACATTCAACCATGTTCGAAAACACTGCATCGAAAGGGCTCTGCACTTGCATTCGACCATGTTCAAAAACATCGCATCGAAAGGGCTCTCAGTCCCAGACTGAGGATTCCTGGTAACTGACCAAGTGCCTCCATTCTCCTAGAGAATGGCATCAGCCTTTATATTTGATCAAGTGGGAACAAATCCCTCAATCATATCAGAATGGCCATGCACTCACATTTGATCATGTAAGACTACCTCCCATGGTCATATCAGAATGGCCCTCAGTCCCAGACTGAGTATTCCTGGTAACTGACTAGGTGCCTCCATTGTCCCATAGAATGGCAACTTAGCACCAAGCTGAGTATTCCTAGTAACTAATAATGTGCCTCCATTCCAAGAATGGCATTCATCACTTATATCTGATCATGTAGGAACCAATCCTACAGTCACATCAGAATGGCTTAACACTCACCTTTGACATGGAAGGAACCAAATCCTCTCATGATGATAAAATGGCTTAGCCCTTAAATATGACCATGGAAGGAACCTAATCCTCTCACCATGTTAGAATGGCTCTAAGTCTCATCATTTCCCTTTAGAGGGAACCTCGATCTCGAGAAAACCAAGCTTCTCCCTAAAGTACTCAAAATTCACTTTGGCGGCCATTTCTAGCATAGAATCACATCATGGCTAATTATGTCCAAGGATAACCTACAAGCTTCACCAGGAACGATTACATCCGAGGACAACCTATAGGACCATTTATGTCTAAGAAACCTACAAGCTTCTCCAGGATTTATGCTTAGATAACCTGTCTCATCAGCTATGCTAGAAATTCCTCTTTTGAGAGATCTCGATCTGGATCACTACTCCTCTCTGCATCATGCAAAAATGCAAGTCATATCAATCAAATCAAATAGTAGTTTTGAAAAGAAACATACTACCTCCCAAATAGCAAGTGGCAACATATTTTGCCTCAGTTGTACTCAGCTCCATGCAAAACTCCATCTTGCCAAACCAAGAGATCACACTTGATCCCATACTCAATTGTACCCTTCAGGTACCTCACTGCATCCTTTGTAACCATCAGGTGAACATGTCTCAATGCATTCATAGAAAATCAAATATGTGGTCTCGTATTCGTCAGGTACATCAAGGAACAAATCATCTGACGATACATCATGGCATCAACCGACTCTGATGAAGCAACACTGAATAGATTTAGGTTCGATGCCATAGGTGTGGTCATGGCCTTGCAGTCCATCATCCTAAACCTATTTAAGATCTCTACTGCATACTTCCTTTGTCCACATCTCCATGCCTACAACGTAGTGCATCATCCCCAAGTCCTTTATCTCAAACTCAGCAGCAAGTATTCTTCTTGCAAATTTAATGAGTTCCTCTTTTCTGTGAGGAACAAGTCATCAACATATAATAGGGGCATCACTGGTCTTGTACCTTCAACCTTGAAGCAAAGGTTGGAATCCTCTTTACTCTCAGTAAAGACTAGAGTCATCAGTAATCTTTCCATCCTGTTGTACCATTTCAAACTTCAATATCTTCTGCAGTCACTCCCTCTTAAGTAGAGCATCAATCTCCCTCTGTCTTTCGTACTCTATGCACTGAAACATTTTGTACCGGAGTGAGAAGTATCTTCCTCTGCTACTAATATTCTATGTAGCCATATAGGATCATTGGATACCAAGATCCTTTATCTTGAATTTTTTTTCAAAATATTCTTCTCGTACCCGTCTGTGAGCTTGTCATCCTCTATAGACTTTTATCTTCAACCTTGTAGCAAAGGTTCAGTTCTTCATCAAGCTCCTCATGTATATGTTATCCCATGGGTGTCTTCTGAGCTCGTACAAGGCCTTCTTTCATTTGCACACATGATTCTTCCTGTCATGTGTCTCAACTCCCACTGGCTACAAATGTCTTTTCATAGTCTATGCCTTCTTCTTGTGCTACAAATCTTGCCTTGTATCCCACGATGTTTCCATCTACTGCATGATGGAACTACGAACTTACCTTCATGTATCGATACTGCATCCTAGACATCATTCTTCTTGAACTAGTCTTCCCTTTATTCTTGGTTACTTCTCCATAGCTGGAAGGTTCTGCATCAATGATGTCACTGCATTCGTCATATTATTCTTTATCTGTCGTCACTTGTTCTTCGGAACAAGTCTCATCCTTCTTTTCTTGTAGGTGATTGTATGCGATCTTTCCTACAAGTCAAATGCACTTATATGCTTAGAGACATTTCATAAGGTATATTCATAATGGCAAATTCTTATGCATAAATATATGATCATGCTACTATTTTAGCCAATACAACATTGATCCATATCTCACGGAAACTTTCTAGATGCCTTCCATCTCTACCAGGAGAACATTGAGATTGTGCACTAATCCAATATGTCAGCAAAGAGGTTTCATTATAGATAAGTAGCAATGGAGAGTTGTATAGCACCATGAGCTACTTACCCATCACATGCATATGAGTATTATACTTTCATTAATGCAGACATTCTATCATGCATAACACATCAACTGAATATAAACAAATGCATAACAAAAACAATATCATGAAATGACAATTGAATACTTATCTTTATTTGTTTCATGGGTAGACTCCTTCTTGAGCCTTCAGCTTCATCATCTTCTTCATTCATCATTTCTCATCCAAATGCTCAAGATGGATAAGAGGTTCTTCAAGAATTGAGTCCTTCATATTCCTCATCGCTTGAGGGATCTTCTTTCGATGGTGAGAGCTTGATCTTCAGTTGCTCCCATCTTCTTTCTCTTATTATGAGTCGATATTCTTCTTCTTCCCAGAGTCTGTTGCATGTAATCACTTCCTTATTGCAAACATTCCTTGAATGAATGAATCCCATGATCCTGGGAGGCCATTCAAGGAGGTTGTCACAACTTATACATTCTCCGCTTCTTCTTCTACCACTTCAAGTTGTTCTGCATTCTAGATCTTCAAATTCTTCAATTTTTTTCTCAAAGCCATCTTCTAATATATGTTATTCCATTCAAATAGCTTGGTCAAGGAATCAAACATCTTTGGTGTATTTAGGGAAGGCACTTAAGTTGATTCATGATTGAATCAACAATGATCTTCTTGGCCTTGACCAAGTTCTTCTTGTGTAAGGCTTTGAGCCTCATCTCCTTCTGGAACTCAAACCTCTCCACTCATGTGGGTGTCCAATTCATTTTCTCCGAAGATATCATATACTTCCATGCTTGGAAGTTGTAAACTTCACCAAGATTATCATCAAGCTAATGTGATAGATCAATTAGAAACAAGAACCTCAAATGAAAATAGAAAAAGATTATATATTACCGATTTGAGGTGTTCGTCTTGGTTCTGGAGCTCGCTAATCTAGGGTTTGTCAGAGAAAACCTAATTTTAAAAATTTGGAATATTTTAGATGTGATTGGACAAAAAGATAGATCTCTTCAAGTTGAGCTGTTCAATGTACTCCTTTTCTAAAAACAGTGGAGGGAAACTCACAAAACAGGAAGCCTTAGTTTTCCAATTTGTTCTGCATAAATGTCTGTTACTATTTTTGTGGTATCTCTAAAATTACTAATCCTTTCTATCTAAAAATGTGCATGGAGGTATCCTCGCCTGTCCCTATTCTAACAACACAGGTTTCATCATAATTAGTTTCACCAATTGGGACTTATGATCATTTTCCAAAGGTGACCTGTTATAGGACTGTTTAGAATAGTGAAGTTGTATGGACTTCCATGTGTCGCTGCTTCATCTTCTAGGTATGGAACTCGGACCACAGAAATAAAATTCCATTCCCTTTCTGGAAAATCTTCAAAAATTTCGTTTGGAACTTTGTAGCCCAAGATATAGCAATTCTCCCCAGGTGTCTTGTTTCGGGATGAAACGTGGAAGAGGCTGGAAACCTAACTAGGAGGGATCATATCTCCTAGAATATAGAGAATCTGAGGGTGAATTTTGGACACAGTGTAAATCATGATTTTATTTTTAGCCTTTAAAAATTTCAGCTCCTGATCCATCTCCAATATCGAGATATAATGAATGTACCCAAAACGTATCAGTTTTAGTATTTTAGGGTTTGACTTTCGTGGAGTTTCAGACAACCAAAAATATTGACCCACGTCTCTAAACTTCGATTTTTACGAGGAGAGAAATCCTATGCTAGGCTCACTCAAAAATTCCTCTTCTATAGAAATCCCTAATTTTTTGCATCGAAAACTGAAAATTCTTGCAATCGAATTACGCTTCTACATGAAGATGCGCCCTTCAATGGAGAGTCAGCCTAGCATACTTTTTCTGATGGATTGTGGAGAGAGACCCAAAAATTAAGAAGCCCTAGCTTATATAGGTGCACAATGTCTTCTTCTTAGGTTAGCTATGATACCATGTTATATTTTTAATCATTCAATCTAGCATTATCTTAGGATCTTTAACTAAGAGAATAACATGCATAGCAATAAACACAAGAGACAAGAGACATAAAGAATTTTCCTTGGGGGAACCATAAAGGAGAAAAACCCACAACTTCCTCATAGATAGAATGAGCACCAATGGCAGTAATAAAACCCAAAAACAGAAAAGATGAACTCCACAGCTTGTTCTCTCTCTTACACTCAGAGAGCTTCTCCTCTCTCACTCATGCGCCCAATGAGTGAGTGTGTCTATGATAAATAGAGAGGCTCACTATCTATTTATATTCTTTCATTCACTTGAAACCCACTCCAACATATCGGCCTCGCTTAACAATTACTTACTATAGCCGACATCTCTAGGAGTGTCTAATAACCCTAGTGCCCCACAACTTGTGCGGACTTTTCCTCCTCTGACCAAAAACGAGGTTTATCCTTAGCACAGTGGTGGGGACTATTGCCCCAACTTACAATAAATCACCTAGGGTCAACTCCTCTAGGATAGTCTAATAACCCTAGTGCCACACAACTGCAGGGCCTTTAACCCTTGAAAAATAGGAGGGTTACCCACAATGACTTGACATGACTTGTTCACATTATAGAAACCCTTGATCAGAACATCAGGGCATGACATGAATGAATTACATTACAAACACATCTCGAAATAAACATCGGGGTATAATACATAAGATATACAAGTGAATACATTCCGAAGTTACAATTACATCAACAGAGAGAGAGTGATTGTTTTTATTCTTTTCCAAGTCCATAGCCAATAATTGTTTGATAATTTATTGTGGATGCTCAAAACAACTTTTTCCATCAAGTTCACATTTGATTTCTCATTTGTCCGCATTTTTAATACAAAAGTGCAGAATTTGATTGAAGGAAATATTGAAAATGGTAAACTATTTTTTATGAAATTTTGAGGGGAGAAGCATTACATCAAGAAGAACGAATCTTGTAATTTTTAGCTCAATCAAATGCATGGTTTTTGACAAAATGGCCAACATCACCTACATCCATTTTGTCTGTATCTAGAGATCTATACGTCAAATGAATTTGAGCTTTGGGGAGCAGAAGAATTATGTTAAAAGGGATATATGAACAAATTTTTAGAAAAAAATTATTCACAGATTTTGAAAAACTAACCATCATCACCTACAACCAATTTTCATTTTTCTCGAAATCCATGGTGTGGGTATCTCTAATTTTCGGTATGGAAATGCATTGGACATGTAGAAAATTTCTTCCAAAATTTCAGCCAAACAAAATTTGTTTTTTTTGAGATATTATCTCATGAAGTTTGCTAAAACACCAACTGTTACTCCGCCAAATCCTCCGCTAAGAAGCTATTACTACGCCAATTTTATCCTATTCAGTATTTTTTACTCTGCTAATTTTATCCTATTCAACAACTATTAATTCATCGATTTTATCCTATTCAGCAGGTGTTACTCTGCCTACTTTATCATATTTAGCAGTTGTTACTGTGCCAATTTATCCTATCCAGAAGTTGTTACTCCGTTGATTTTATCCTATTCAGTAGTTTTTACTCCATTCTATTTTATCCTATTCAATAGTTGTTACTCTACCAATTTATCCTATCTAGCAGTTGTTACTCCTCCAATTTTATCCTTTTCAACAGTTGTTACTTGTCGATTTTATCTTATTCAGAAGCTGTTACTTCGCTGATTTTCCTACTTAGCAGCTATTACTCTGCAATTTTTTTGGCTGCAACTCTTCTAGTTTTGGTCACTATGCATGGTAAAACGAAAGCAATAGACAAATGAGTCCTTCTAGTTTTGATGGTACACAAGTATTGGGTTGCATGAGGACATGCAACAAGTTTTGTTTAAGGGATATGTTGGGTCATGGATTTTTCCATATTTTCATCACCTATTGACATATATTTCATCCCTCTTATTCATATTATTATCCATTTATCATTCCATTTTTCATCCATTTGTTGTAACTTCCTATAAAATACCATATTACTTTCATTGATGCTTTAGTGGTTAATAATGATTATTTTCCTTTATTTTTTATGAATTAAAGACTATTATGCATAATTTTACCGATGATGGTTTATGGAGTGATTTTCCATATTAACAGTAGTAGCACTCATTATTCAAGCCTCCAACGTTGGCATGCTAGCACATGTCCACATGGAGATTCACAACATGGTTTCATTCATAGGATTGATTATGTGGATTTTTTATTTCAATTCATGCTCAAGTCCACCATTGTAGCCTCCAACTCATGATCAAACATCCTTAACAAAAAATGCATGCCGGATAACAACAGAATGATTTGTGTTGCAATATGCGGGTAGATGAAGAATAATCTCGAAAATATGGGACATGGGTTTTGTGCGTAATGGCCTCAATTACTTGATGCATGAGGAAATTTCCAAACAAAGCTACCATTTGAGATATCTGGTCGGTTTTCTAAACATATAATTCTCATATTTACTATTGCGATCGGTTTTATAATTTAGAAATTGGTTGAAATAGATTTCAAGTTGGGAATTCGATTTCTCATTCTCATGAGAAAATTTTATGTATAAATATGTAATAATTATGATGTATTAGGGGGATGGAAAGCAATGTTAAGCTCTAGAATTGATCCATATTCTGTTGTAATCAACTCATTCTAATAATACATGTTCGCAGTTTCTTAATTGTGGAGTTGTAGACTTTTATTATGGAGATCCATCTCTGCTTAGTCGAGGAAGGGCTCTCTACCCTAAGAAAATGTTGATAGTGTTGATTGTAGTTGTGTTTATTTTTTTATCATTTATTTCATGAATTCATTCATTATATTTATCATAGTTGTGCTTTGATTCATTATATTTATCATAGTTTCTGTTTGTGCCAGAAATTGTTTCCAGGCTACAAAGAAACAAGCCAACACAATCTCAAAAATTCAATCAAGTAAAACTAGGGTTTAGGGTTTTTTTGGTAAGGTTTTTCTGGTTATAATGTTTGGTGACTGAAGGGAATACATTCGGAAGCCATGCAGGAACTAAATCATAAATAAATAATAATAGAGATTCATAATATAATCACCATGTACCAATCAGAATATAATCTTAAAGTTCATTCATAACTGACAAGCATTACAAGCAAAGAAGCCATAAAACAGCAATGAATATATCACTCAAGTAGCTAAACAAGCTAAAAATTAAGCTAAAACAAAGACTGAAGGGTGATATAGATCATATATTTCATAATTCTGCTCAACAAATAAAGATGAGAGTTATGTACTTATCTCATAAACAAGTCACAAACCTCCTTAAGCCAGCCAAAATGTAGAACCTTTTGTTCTCTTTCTCATATATCTAAATACTATTTCTCAAAAAATCAGTTAGGGTATAAAACTTAACTGTGTTCAACCAATTCATCGATGGGGTAAAGTGAAATTATATTTACAAAATAAAGTATTTCTTTAAAAACATAACCAATGCTAACTAAATAAATTATTTTCTTAAAAGACATAACAAGTAACTGACTGACTAACAAAACTTAAAAGTCCTTAGCAGCTTCAGCTAGTAAGGCTATTCCATCCAAAGCTTGGGATTTCTTCCTGGCTCTCTTCCGCTTAGCTTCCATATCTGCTAACCTTCTTGTAAGTTCTTCATTCTACTGCTACAAACCTCTGATAGTCTGCTTCAATTCTGCACATTGTAAATATGTGCTTGTCTTTCTCTTCAGGGCCTCCTTGGAAACTGCAGTAATCTCTTGATAATGATCATTTACTTCTTGTATAACCTCCCTGAGTCTTCTATTTGCTAGGATTATACCATCATTAGTTTCCTGCATGTAATCCATTTGATGCATATATTGTTTGATGGTTCTCTGCAGGTTCTCCCTTTCTGAGTCAAAATCCTTCCCTGTTGTGGTATCCTGCATCTCACTGGGAAACCATGGGATATCTAGCCTTCTGAAAATGTTTTCATACTCCTGTAGCAGCCTTAAATGTCTTTTTCTTAAATTTTTAACAGTCAGCTTCTGTTTTTGATGAAGGAAAAGTTTTTCACTGATATTAGGTAATTAGGTCAACAGAGTGCCAAAAACTCTTCAATAAAACTACTGCTGAAACTAACTATCATCCAAGCTGTTCATTTAGATGCTAGACCATCTCCAGAATGTATGACAACATATGTGTGCTATGGTTCTGCATAAATAGTAGCCCTGACACCTTTTTACTGCCACTGATGAGCTATCTTCTTGCAAAAAGGATTTTGCATTAGTGCTCTCAAATGCCCGCTTCTTAAATCAACTTGTGATTGTTTAACTAGTGGATGGAAAGATATGAGGGCAACATTTAGCACAAACCAGTCAGCTTCTAGCACCTACTCAGACAAGGTCTGCATGCAATTGATATACTCAACTCACTTATTGCATTGGTTTCAAGCAACCAGTAAATCTGTAAAACCTTGGTCGTCACAAACTGAACAGAGCTTCACCTTACCACAATTTCAAATCTTGATAGGATAATTGTTCAATGAAACTACTACTTTTCAACTTATCACTTTCCAAATCATTCCAAAACCATTTTAGACTGATATCTAATCGTAGGGAGTTTGTTAACAGCATGAATTAAATCTTTCCTCAATCAATTTTATCATAGAAAGCTTTAAAGAAGAAACCCCCAATTTAGCTGCCACTATCAGGTTAATGTAGAATACCTTATTCTTGTCTTGCTGCAGACGCTTAAAATCAATCCCTGAGTTTCCTGATTGTCAAATTTAACTATACAAGTGTCTTTGGGTGTCCAATTTGCTTCCAGTTGGCGCAACGAGAAAGCCCTAAATCTTCTCTGTAACAGTGAACGCCCTCAATATCCTCTGTAACTGCAACTTCCGGATTTTGGGCAAATTTCCTCGCTCCACTTAGTCTCTAGTTTCGTAATGCATGTATGGAGAACTCCTTTCACTTCAATCTAGTCTCGTTTGTCTACCTCTCACAATTCACCCAACTCTAACTAATGATTTGCCATGATCTCTTTCATGCTGTAAAACGCACCTGTTTGCATGATCATTACTGAAGAAACACATATCAAAACCCTTTAAGCATGTGATTAGTCATCTAAAAACCAAAACTGTGGGAGAAATTTGCTTAAAAACTGGTGATTTCGGTGTGTGCGATATTCTTGTAGTGCCGTTGTGTAAACTTTTGGTAGTTGTGCTACAAGAATAATTTAAAATCAATTTTGGTGCCTTTTTGTCATTATTTCCATTTTGAATGAGGTTTTAAATGTTAAACTTTGATCATGGTTCTATTTGTGAACCAATTACTCAACATAATATCCTATAAAACCCTTCAAGACCTAAGAAGAACAAACCTAAAGAAAGACTCAAAATCTCACTTAAAACCAAAAATTTTCTAAGGTAAGCAAATGAGAAAATTTAAGCATATGAGCAAACCTAAAATAACAATCACAAACAAAATATAAAATTGAAGGTGACAAGTTCATGACTTAACATCTAGCTTCAGCTGCAGGATGAAGTCCTTTTTGTGAGGCTTCAAGAACCTGTAGACCAATGCCTTCTTTTCTGCTACCTACTTGTCTACAAAATTTCCATTGGGTTATGGAGTCTTTATTATGCTTCACTCACATCGGTATGTACAATGAAAAGTGAAAATCTCCTCAATGACTGTAAAAATGCTTGAGGAATCATCCATTGACTGGACTTGACAATTCCTTACTGTCCAAATACTGCAGGACAAAAGTGTTATTCTCCAAAATCTTAGACACTAGGAAAGGGCCAAACCAGAGGTTGTCAAGCTTACCATGCTTCCCTTTTTGCTCTTTCCTGGCGTCCCACCTCAAAACCATATCACCAACTGAGAAAGTGCTATCTTTGATTTTCTTGTCAAATCTGCTTTTTATCTTCAATCTGTACAACTATGTACTTTCTTCCACCTTTTCCCTATTCTGCTTTAAATCTATCATCTCATAAATCCTCCTATGCATATCATTTGGTTCCTCCTGGCAATTCTAAAGAAACTTCATAACTGGGATTCCCAATTGAACAGGAAAAACTGCATCTGTACCATAAACTAACTGGAAGGGAGAAGTTCCAATTGCTTGTTTGACTGTTATCCTATCAGCCCATAATGCATATTTCAGCATTGAATCCCATGATCTCTTGTTATGCTTGAGCAATTTTTTGATACTCTAGATGATTTTTTTATTAGAGGATTCATCCAAACCATTACCCTGGGTATAGTAAGGAGTTGAGTGCTTCAGCAAGATACCATTCTTTTCACAAAAGGCTTCCATTTCCTTGGACTTGAAATCCTTTGCATTATATGTCACTAATTTCTGAGGACACCCAAACCTACTCAAGATTGTTTCTTCAATGAATTCCATGATTACTTTTTCTGTGGAATTCCTAGTAGGGATGGCTTCCACCCACTTGGTAAAGAAGTCTTCTCTAGTTAGAATCCAATGGTGTTGTCCTGAAGAAGCTGGATTTGTTTCCAGAAATAAAATCCAGACCCCATTGCTGAAAAGGAGAACTTACTGCAATAGGTTTCAAAGGCAATGACAACATTTTTTGTTTTCCAGCAAACTTCTGATAAGGAATACAGGCTCTTACCTACTGATAAACATCTGTAAAAAAAAAGGGCCAATAATATCCAGCTCTTAAAATCATGTATGTTGTTTTTTTCCAATACTTGTGACCTCCACAAGTAGCCTCATGAGATTCAGCAATTACTCCTTCAATTTCAGATTTGTCCAAACATCTGAGTAGAATACCACCTGGTTCTTTCCAGAACAACTATTCTTATACTAGACAATACTTAGTATCTTTAAGTTTTAAACATCTAGAAGCTTTCCTATCTAAATGCTCAGGACATTGCAAAAACAACAGGAAATAAACAATGTCTGCATACCATGTTGATGATGAATAAAAGTCCATGACCTTCTCTTTTTCCAGTATTGCTTGATCTTCTTCCTGAGCTAATTCTTCAGCCATGAAATGCAATCCCAGAGCCTGACAATTCGATTCAGCCAGCAGTTTGGTTAAAACTTGTCCCTTGACAAGTTTGGTAGGTCTGATCTCTACATCATACTCCATGATTTTAGCAATCCACCTGCCTCTTTTCCCTTCACTATCAGGCTGTGTCAAAACATCTTTTACAGCAACATTAGGCACAAATGAAATAACTTTAGAATGTAGGACATAGATTCTAAATTTTTTTAAATCCTTTACCAGAGCATAAGCCTGCTTTTCTAAGATATTGTATTTCAGTTTAGAATCTCTAAGAGTTTTGCTGAAGAATGCAATAGACTGCTCCAGTCCTTCCTTATTCTTCTGCAACAGAACAATTGCTATTGTATCTTCTGATGCAAATGAGAATGTAAGAAATTCTCTAGTAAAATTTGGGATTACTAACATAGGAGCTTCAGTAAGAGCCATTTTGATATTCTCAAATGCATTCTTTGCCTCAGTGGCCCACTTAACTTCCTGATCCTTTTTCAGCATGACTGTGATCTGTTTGATAGTTTCAGCAAAGTTTGGTATAAACCAACGCAAAAAGTTGATTTTACCAATGAATGATTGGACATCCTTTTTACTCCTAGGTAAACTTATTTTCAATATAGATTTTACCCTTCCAGGATCAATCCTTATACCATCAGTAGACACTAAATGACCAAGCAATTTACCTTCCTGTACAACAAAGTGTGACTTCTTTGGATTTAAAGACAAGCCAAATTTTCTACATTTCAGGAAATTCTGCTTCAAATGATTCAAATGTTCATCATCTGACTGTGAGAAAACAGTAATATCATCCAAGTATATTACCACAAACTTGTCCTTTTCTCCGACAAAAGCAATATCCATAGCCCTCTGGAAGGTTGCATTCATTAACCCAAAGGGCATCTTGTCATACATAAAAGTTCCCCAGGGAGTTGTAAAGGCTGTCTTCTCCTTATCATCGATATGCATAGAGATCTGATTGTACACTGAGAAACCATCAACCATCGAGATCCTTTGTGCCCCAACTACTTGCTCAATTTTAGGCAGAGGATAGTTATATTTTAATGAAGATCTGTTCAAATTTCTGAAGTCAACACACAGCCTGATTTCTCCATTATTTTTCCTAACATGAACTAGATTAGCCACCCATGAAGAATACCTGAGAGGCACTATGATCTTGGCATCCAACAACTTCTTCACTTCTTTTTCAATAACAGGAAACAAGGCTAGATTAATCCTCCTTAATTTCTGACGAAAAGGTTTGACATTTGGTTTTAAAGGGACTTTATGCTGTATGATTCCTGTGTCATAAGTCCTCAATTCCTCATAAGACCAAGAAAAAACATCCACATGCTCTTTTAACAGTTTAATGTACCTATTTCTTTGTTCAGCTGTAAGTGATTTAGAAATTTTGACCATTCTAGGATGTTCTGCAGAGCCAATATTACACTCTACCACATTCTCTTCTGAAGACTGAACAACAGGCTTTGAAAGTGTATCATCCTTTGTAAATATTCTTTCTAGAGGTACCAAACCTTTTGGGATGAAATTGATTTTTAGTTCAATAATTTCATGTGCAACTATTTCATCTTCAGCAATCTCATCCACCTATCCCTCTTCTTCATCCTCCTCTTGATCAATCAGGGAATTGGAAAACTCATGTGTAAGTTCTAGGAACCTTTTAATCTCAATCTCATATTCGAACACTCTCCAGTGTTTTATATTATCAGGTACAGAGGGTCTGTACCTCACCTCAATGGGATACCTCAACTGAGTGGTCTTGGGGATTCTAAAGTGTGTGGCAGCCAATGCCAATGAGTCTGCAGTCTGATTATGATCTCTTGGAATATGGGTAATATTAAAAGCTACAAAATAATTTTCAAGCATGTCCCATACCTCATTTCGATAAATTTTTAGCAAACCATGCTTCACTTGATAATTGTTCTTCACCTGTTGAACAACCAATTCGGAGTCACCATATGTAGAAATCTGTTGAATGCCCAAATCTTTGGTAGCTTTTAATCCTAATAGCAAAGCTTCATATTCAGCAGTGTTATTTGTAGTAATAAACTCAAGTTTATACATCAGCATTACTATTTCACCTCCAGGGGATATAAGAAGAACTCCAGCTCCAGCACCCTCTTTGCAAGAAGATCCATCAAAGTTTAATTGCCACAGTTCATCTTCCTCTTCTCTACTACATTTTACTGGCTGTTCCTTTTCAACCTATAACAAACCAGCAGTATTGTCTTCATCACTGAAATGTAACATGCAAGTTCCCAAGTCTTTGTCAACAACATATAGTGGATGATTTGTAGGGTTCTTGTCATCTGTCACAATATATGCAAATTGAAGCTCTCTGTACAGCCTTCTATTTTCTCCTCCAAACACAGGAATAGTAGCATATGAAAGATCCATTTGTAAGGTCCCACCAACCTTCTTTTCCCAAGATCGAGAAAGAAGTAACCCAAACTTTGGTGTAATATCCACTACCACAACATCCATGATCACACTTTTCATGGGTAACTAAGCCAGGCTGACAACCATGTCCTTTATTACCCCTAAACATTTCACTGCTCGGGAATCAAATGCATACAGATCATGATAGGGTTTGGTGATACTTAAACCTAAAGCTTCCATAACAGCCTTTGGCATCAAATTGTGTGAATCTCCTGAATCTAATAAACAATTATGTATCATTTGTTCATTGACTGTCAAGGTGATGTAGAATGGAGGTGAATCACCTGCTTCATTTTCATTCTTTTCAACTAGGGCTGATCCAATGAAAATCCTGGGATTTTCTTCTTGCAGATTTACTGTGTTTGAAATAGGCTGATTACTTGCTGAATTCATCACGTTAAGAACGGTTTCTTTATATGAAGGATTTTTTATTAATTCAGTTAAAGGTACATTAATCTTTAACTTTCCTAATTCAATCTCCAAACTGAAATTCTGGATAGTTTTATTTACCTCTTCAACTTCTGTGTTTTTCTTTTGTTTTTCTGAAACTTGTCTTTTCTTTGTCACATGATCAGATGACTTCTTAGCAAGGACAGCTGCTTTCTTCTTCGGAATTTGTACCACCTGTTTTGGACCTGACCTCAGGTTCACAGTCTTCTTAAGTTCATTTTGACAGACAGCAGCAGTTACAACAGTCTTTTCTAGACCTAAATCATCCTCTATTTCAAACATGTCAGCATCATAGTATTCTGCATTTAGAAATTCTTCCTCAGTGACAAAACCCCCAGATAATCCTTCTCCAAAATGATTCATATCTTGATCAGTCTCTTCAAATACCAGCTCATCATCAACTTCTTCCTCATCAACCACATTGTTTTGAAGAGGTGGTGGCACTCTTTGGTCCTCATTTTCTCTCCTTTCTCGCTGGATATCATTATTCCTTCGTTCTCTAGGCATGAAATGGGGAGAAAATTGCCTTCTGAACTGGTTCTGATTATTAGGATTTCGTTCACCTTCTAGAGCAGGCTTGCTGGAATTTTTCTCCAACTCTAATTTGTTCAATTTTGCAGTTAGAATCTTCACCAACTTAGCCATTTCATCAATTTTCCCTTCAGCAGAATGAGAAGCTGAACCTCCTTGAGTTGCTTCCTTTTTCCCTTTTCTGTCATAAAGCTGATGAGATGTTTCTTTCTTTAATCTATTAGAAGCCAGTATGTTAGATTCTACCTCCAATGCTGCATCTTGCATATTTAGTAAAGATATAGGTCTCCTTTCTCTCAGTAATAAAGAGAATTCATGGTCGAAAGCATTTGCATATGTTAGTTTTGTAGAAGTTTCTGTAGGTTTTATTTCTACAGGAATTCTAATGTACATCTTGTTAAACCTCTTTGAAAAGTCTGCAATTGTTTTATCCTTTTTGCTCCTAATAGCTCCAAATTCAGTTATATAGTATGTATGTTCTTTAGTGTCACCCCACTGTCTCATAAAGAGATCATGAAGTTCTTCAATGATAGTGATTGAGTTAGCAGGTAACTCTTTGAACCATTTCCTTACATCTCAATCAAAACTCTGCACGAACATTCTCATCCATACATCCTTAGCCTCAATGTTTTGGTTATCATCATAGGTAAGGGAAGCTTCCCAATGTTCTTCAGCCGTAGTTTCCCCCTATCCATTGAATCTAGGCAAATATTTCTGATAGTCACCCCTAGGAAGTGCATTTAAGAGCTGAGGCAAGACCAATGGTGCATATCTAGTTGCAACCATCCGGTCCACCATGTCTATAGGCTGATTTTGGGCTGCGATTTTAGGACTAACTGATTTTGGTGATGAAGAGGTTTGGCTAGACCTTTCCTGAAAGGGGTTTTTACCTACTTTCAATTGAAAAAGAGGTATCTTACTAGGAGAGGCAGTTTTAGCTTTTATGAAGGATTGAGGATTGGTAAAAATTTGGAAACTACTGTCACGAATTGTTGGTTTTACCCAAGGTGAAGTTTCTTCTTCTTTTCTTGACACAGATGAAGCTAATGAACCATCCAACTGTCCAGGGTCAGATAGGGAGGGTAATGACTGAGATCTTCTAATCTTTCTTGCTGTTGTCAATATCTGTTCAGGGTCTGTAACACCCAACTGCAATGATGAAGTAGGTCTGTTCCTAGTTCCCACTCCTCTAGTAGCCACTGTGATAAATCTGGTGAAAAGTAGCCTTAAAAATGTGTTGGTTTAAGTTCACTTCTTAAAACTAGTAAAAGTGATAAGTATCCCAGGGAAAATATGTCTTCAACTTCGTCCCTGGCAACGGCGCCAACGATGTTTATGCCAGAAATTGTTTCCACGCTACAAAGAAACAAGCCAACACAATCTCAAAAATTCAATCAAGTAAAACTAGGGTTTAGGGTTTTTTTGGTAAGGTTTTTCTGGTTAAAATGTTTGGTGACTGAAGGGAATACATTTAGAAGCCAAGCAGGAACTAAATCATAAATAAATAAGAATAGATATGCATAATATAATCACCATGTACCAATCATAATATAATCTTAAAGTTCATTCATAACTGACAAGAATTACAAGCAAAGAAACCATAAACGAGCAATGAATATATTAGTCAAGTAGCTAAACAAGCTAAAATGAAGCTAAAACATAGACTAAATGGTGATATAGATCATATATTTCATAATTATGCTCAACAAATACAGATGAGATTTATGTACTTAGCTCATAAACAAGTCACAGACCTCCTTAAGCCAGCCAAAAAGTAGAACCTTTTGTTCTCTTTCTCATCTATCTAAATAATGTTTCCCAAAAAATCAGTTAGGGTCTAAAACCTAACTGTCTTCAACCAACTCATCAATGGGGTAAAGTGAAATTATATTTACAAAATAAAGTATTTCTTTAAAAACATATCCAATGCTGACTAACTAAAGTATTTTATTAAAAGACATAACAAGTAACTGACTGACTAACAAAACTTAAAGGTCCTTAGCAGCTTCAGCTAGTAAGGCTATTCCATCCAAAGCTTGGGCTTTCTTCCTAGCTCTCTTCTATTCAGCTTCCATATCTGCTAACCTTCTTCTAAGTTCTTCATTCTACTGCTGCAAACCTCTGACAGTCTGCTTCAATTATGCACATTGTAAATCTGTGCTTCTCTTTCTCTTCAGGGCCTCCTTGGAAACTGTAGTAAGCTCTTGATAATGATCATTTACTTCTTGTAGATCCTCCCTGAGTCTTCTATTTGCTAGGATTATACCATCATTAGTTTCCTGCATGTAATCCATTTGATGCCTATATTGTTTGATGGTTCTCTGTAGGTTCTCCCTTTCTGAGTCAAAAGCGTTCCCTGTTGTGTATCCTGCATCTCACTGGGAAACCATGGGATATCTATGTAACGAACATAAAATATATAAATATTAAAAATAATATTAATAGATAATTATTAATTATTAATTAATAATTATCAAAGAGTCATGACTGTAGGTTGGAAAGTAACGAATGGACATATATAAGTCCGACCATTGTAAATGTATCATATCAATTATATCAATTATATCATCAATTTATATATTATCGCTTATTTAATCTTCCAGATCTTTTGGTAAATATTACTCTATGAACGAATAAATATTTGTTTCAGTGGTATCATCGCCAACCCTTTCTCAAGCTTGTGCTCATTCTGGCTTTTAGCCAAAATTTCAGATTTTATCTGAGTAATTTCAGAGTTTCTCTGTACACTTGGTCTTTGACCAGTCCTAGATTTGGCCATTCCCAGATTTCAATTGACGAAATATATATATATAAATTATGATTTAAAAAAAAAAAAACAAATCCTTGAAGAAATATTCGCTGCAAATTTGAAGAGTACTACTGCAAACCTGAAGAAGGCGGTTATAATAATATACTACTACTCCGGCATCTAGCATTAGCGTTTCTTATTGCTGGAAACCACGTGATATACCAAAGGAGGTGGGACGTAGCTGCCCGTATTCCAAACGTTGTCAAATTCAGTAAGGAAAGGAAAAAAATCTGCTTCACAAACCTCCCTTCGCCGCCACTCCATTCTCCCTTCCATACACTCCTTCCACCCTAGTGTGCTCCTCCCATACCTGCGCGTCCACCCTTTACTTCTGCGCACCCCCACACTGCTTCACGCTCACCCTTCATGCCTTCCTCTCCCAGTGACACTTCACGCCTCTGCCTCCCAATCACCCCCACGCTGCCATACTTCACCTCCATTTCCATTTCTGCCTACAACTCCATATAGCTCCACGCCATACCAAATTCCCCTCCACACTCTCCACACCATACCTGGTTGCACCTCCCATCCCAGCACTCCAACGTAGCCACCAATCGACACCTCTCCACCGTTGCCATCCAGCCGCCCCACTCCACCTCGCCTTCCTCTCCTTCACATTTCACCTTCCACTCTAGTCCCGTGGCCCTCCACTCCACGTAAACCCTATTGTTATAAAAAAAAAATTATATAATAATATATCATTATTATATTGATAATTGTTTTATAATTTAAATTATAATATTATAATTATAATTATAATATTTTAATAAAAGAAAACTATATATTAAAACAATTTATATAGTTTACAAAATCATAATATTATTATTTATAATAATTATTTTTTGGAAAAAACAAAAAGTCAAAGAAGTGTAGTCAACAAGACCGTCCGGCAGCAAAGTAAAGCCAAAATCCAGGAAGATCAGCAATCAACGAAGAGTCAAAACGTCAAAGAAAGACTCGTCAAGAAATCGATAACCATCTATGATTAAAAAAGTCAGAGACCATGGAAGTTGGTCTGCAAGCACAAATAGAGAAATTGGAAGCCAATTAAAGCACTATCGAAGAGACAATGAAGAATTACGGGACAAAAATACGAAATCGAAAATGTTGATTAAATTACGTTAGATGGAAAAAGAGCGCCAGGAACAAATAATTTCCGACCAGAACAATCATATAGAAAAATTGTATGCCAAAATTAAGAAATTAAAAGACGAAAGTGATTTCAATCAGAGACGAACAAATCAAGATATAAAGAAAGAAATAAGTAATTACGAAGTAGAAACAATCAGCTTGAACAAAATCGTTAACAACAAGGATGAAAAACTGATGCACATAGGACAGAAATTAACAGATCAAGAATCAGTGGTCGACCAGTATCGACAACAGATAAAAGTTCTTCAACAACAAAATAGCGACTCTAAAAAAGAACACAAGCTGGAGATCGCAAAGAGTAATAAAATAATATCCAACAATTCTGAAGAAATTTTCAGATTAAGAAATCACAACAAAACCCTGATTACAAAAATCAAAAAATTGAAAAACAAAAGCAAGAGGGAACAATCCGGTGAAGCCCTCAAAGCAAAATTACTAGAAAAGTAAGAAGAAAACCAGTGTCTAAATAATAGTAATCAGGAACTACATAACCAAATCAAGGAGCTAGAAATTGAAAAGAAGTCGCAAGAGGAAGGAATCAAAAAGATTCAGAATCGCAATAATCTAATAGATAACCAAGAAGCACAAATCGAGGAAGTGAAGAAAGTTCTTGTTGCAATCCAAAAGAAAGAAGAACAAACAACACCTACACCTTACAGACATCCTAATTATAATCATCATTTTGACCAACGACAAGGTCAAAATGAATATTCACAGAAGACTTATGTGGACTTACGAAAATATCGACATACCAAGCAACAATTGAGACAAATTGTCCCACAAAAATATCTCAGAGCTCCGATAAAAATAGATCTAGGGTGGACCACAGCAGATACGATGCGACAATTCTCCTAGGGAATCCATAATTCGTATCGGCTCATCTCCTCAAAGGTCACAAATACAAAATGGAAAGAATTCCGAGATGACAAGTTAAAATAAATCAGACATAAATGTCCAATACATCTTTGAGCACAAAGATTCCCTTAAGGGGAAGGCAATGTAACGAACATAAAATATATAAATATTAAAAATAATATTAAAAATAATATTAATAGATAATTATTAATTAATAATTAATAATTATCAAAGAGTCATGACTGTAGCTTGGAAAGTCACGAATGGACATATATAAGTCTGACCATTGTAAATGTATCATATCAATTATATCAATTATATCATCAATTTATATATTATGGCTTATTTAATATTCCAGATCTTTTGGTAAATATTACTCTATGAACGAATAAATATTTGTTTCAATCTAGCCTTCTGAAAATGTCTTCATCCTCCTGTAGTAGCCTTGAAGACACACCATGAACAATAGGGTTTTCTCGACTCGCTGCTTCAATAGGTGTAGATTTATCCATCAAGTGTTGGTCTTCAGAATAAGAAACCTCAGTCTCCTTTTGTTGTTCTTCTTTCAACAATTCACCCCTTAATTCTAGAAATACAGCAGATAGCTTTGTGTCAGTAAGGCTGGACTCTTTTACTATTTTCAATGGCTTTTCATCTAAAGAATCATCATCAAGCACATTCACTTATTTTGTATTTAACCTAGGGTTTAAAAGCTTCTTCATATTCAATCTCAACTTGTTTCTTGGCCTAGTTTTAGGCCTCCAACCTGGGCAAGCTCTCCCAGCATCTTCAAAGTTTTTCCTTGATGTCTAACTGTGGCAAACTCCATAGCTTTAACCTTGATCTTCTTTTTCTTAGGTTTGACTGTTTTATCTTCTTGACCGTAGAATTATTGGGGCATTCCAGCCCTAGTTTTAGTTTTGAAAATGAATTCATCTCCTTCTAACAGATATCCCTCATCCTCTAATAAAATAGTGATTGGGCTTCTTTGTTGGGCCTGGATGCTTTCTTCCTTTACAACAATCTTCTCTATGACAACAATTTTCTCCTCACTGAAAGCTCCTACTGGTGCCATATTTTTCACAGGATGATCTTCTTATTTTATAAACAATGAGCTTTTGTCCTTATTATCAGCTGAAGGCTGCTGATGTTCATAGTTTCCATTTGAGGGCTCTGGTGCTTCTTCAAGTTTAACTTCTTTTTTATCTTCAGATTTGATTTTCTGACCTAGTTTCCTAACCATGGTTTTCCCTTTTTCTACATGTTTTTTGGTTTGTTGTTGTTCCTGCTTAATTTGGAAACTAGACCAGAAAAGAAAATATTCCCATGTCTTCCCTTCTCTTTGTAGAGCAACACTGATAATCAATTTGATCAAACCATGATGGAAAATAGACTGTGTAGTGTGCTCCTGATGCCCCTTAACCCTGCTTGACATCTTCTGCAAACTTTTAAACAAAAAGAAAGGAAGACTCATTCTTGATTCACCAACCAGATGCTGTAAGAACCTAAAATTATATTTGAAGACATAGGCATATCTCCCTTCACAGGTGATATAGCTTTGTAGGAATTTAATGGGCTCCACCCACTCATCTCTGAAATTCTGGATTAGTATTCCTTTGCTCCAATCTGGAGTAATGCCAGGAAAAAGGTACATTTGGGAATTAAAAGTGAAAGGCAACTTTTTGAACCACATTTCACCTTCATTTCTGACTCCTGTAGCTTCATCAACTAGCTCCACAGTCAACTTAAACTTTAGAGTATCAAATACTACCATGTCCTGGTTATAGCATTGGGAAAATTTATAAGAAACCTCAGTGCTATAGCCATCGATATTCTTGAATAAATCCAACCAACCAGCATTCTAGAATAGCTCTGCACAACCTGGAAATTGATCGATCCAATTCAACTCGGTGGGCTTAGCCCTGTTGGTTTTGCCACTTTTTTCCATCTGCTTTCAATGACTGAATTCTGTGTACTTTTAGGGCCCTGTTGATGACCTAACCGCTTTTTTTTCTTCTCAAGCTTCTGAAATTTTAACAGTCAACTTTGTTTGATTCTCCTTAACTGTTTTTTCTTAAATTTTTAACAGTCGGCTTCTGTCTTTTATGAAGGAAAATTTTTTCACTGATATTAGGTAATTAGGTCAACAAAGTGCCAAAAACTCTTCAATAAAACTGCTGCTGAAACTAACTATCATCCAAGTTGTTCATTTAGATGCTATACCATCTCTAGAATATATGACGACATATGTGTGCTATGGTTTTGCATAAATAATAGCCCTGACTCCTTTTTACTGCCACTGATGAGGTATCTTCTTGCAAAGGATTTTGCATTAGTTCTCTCAAATGCCTGCTTCTTAAATCAACTTACGATTGTTTAACTAGTGGATGGAAATATATGAGGGAAACATTCAGCACAAACCAGTCAGCTTCTAGCACCTACTCAGACAAGGTCTGCATGCAATTGATATGCTCATCTCACTTATTGCATTGGTTTCAAGTAACCAGTAAATTTGTGAAACCATGGTCGCCACAAACTGAACAGAGCTTTACCTTACCACAATTTCAGGTCTTGATAGGATAATTGTTCAATGAAACTGCTATTTTTCAACTTATCACTTGCGAAATCATTCCAAAACCCTTTTAGACTGATATCTGATCGTAGGGATTTTGTTAACAGCATGAATTAAAGCTTTCCTCAATCAATTTTATCATAACAGGCTTTAAAGAAGAAACCTCCAATTTACTTGCCACTATCAAGTTAACGTGGAATACCTTATTCCTTTCTTGCTGCAGACACTCAAAATCAATCCTTGAGTTGTCTGATTGTCAAATTTAACTATACAAGTGTCTTTGGGTGTCCAATTTGCTTCCAGCTGGTGCAACGAGAAAGCCCTAAATCTTCTCTGTAACTGTGAAAGCCCTCAATCTCCTCTGTAACTGCAAATTCTGGATTTTGGGAAAATTTCCTCGCTCCACTTAGTCTCTAGTTTCGTAATACATGTATGGAGAACTCCTTTCACTTCAATCTAGGCTCGTTTGTCTACCTGTCACAATTCACCCAACTCTAACTAATGATTTGCCACGATCTCTTTCATGCTGTAAAACGCACCTGTTTGCATGATCATCACTGAAGAAACAAGTATCAAAACCCTTTAAGCATGTGATTAGTCATCTAAAAACCAAAACCGTGGGATAAATTTGCTTAAAAACCGGTGATTTCGGAGCGCACGATATTCTTGTAGCGCCGTTGTGTAAACTTTTGGTAGTTGTGCTACAAGAATAATTTAAAATCAATTTTGGCGCCTTTTGTCATTATTTCCATTTTGAATGAGGTTTTAAATGTTAAACTTTGATCATGGTGCTATTTATGAACCAATTACTCAACATAATGTCCTATAAAACCCTTCAAGACCTAAGAAGAACAAACCTAAAGAAAAACTCAAAATCTCACTTAAAACCAAAAATTTTCTAAGGTAAGCAAATGAGAAAATTTAAGCATATGAGCAAACCTAAAATAACAATCACAAACAAAATATAAAATTGAAGGTGACAAGTTCATGACTTAACAGTTTCTTTCATGTTAATTCATTTGATAGATCGTTGGCCAACATAACATTTCTTTTAGATTTATGCAATTAAATATTGCTTAATAAAGATATGATTTTCTTTTAATTTAGATTTACAGTGTGATTTTATGAATAAGTTTGAGGTTTGATTTACTTCCAAGAAGGTTTTATCTAGTTTACAAAAAGTTTTGATTTCATACCAATAGATCAACAGTGTCATGTAGAAATTGTGCTTGCATAGATCTTACACGATAGCTTTGGAATAAAAGACTTCCTCGAGTTGATAATTTATGTCTGGTAGTTTCGGTTGTTTATTTAATTATAAAATTAACCCAACCAACAATATTCTAACCTCTTATTATACAACAATATTTCTTCTCAATAAATTCATAATACCAAATTTTCATGAAATATGCCTTCCAATGCTCATGATGTATTCGGGGGAGGGAAAGAAAAATTAACCCAACCAACAATTCTATGTATAAATATGTAATAATTATGATGTATTGGGGGGAGGGAAAGCAATTTTATGCTATAGAATTGATCCATATTTTGTTGTAATCATTTCATTTTGATAATACATGTTGGCAGTTTCTTAATTGTGGATTTGTAGACTTTTATTATGGAGATCCATCTCTGCTCAGTCGAGGAAGGGTCATGTTGCCTAAGAAAATGTTGATAGTGTTGATTGTAGTTGCGTTTATTTTTTTATCATTTATTTCATGATTTCATTCATTATATTTATCATATTTTTGTGCTTTCATTCATTATATTGATCATAGTTTCTTTCATGTTAATTCGTTTGATAGATCGTTGGCCAACATAGCATTTCTTTTAGATTTATGCAATTAAATATTGCTTAATAAAGAGGTGATTTTTTTTTTAATTTAGATTTACAGTGTGATTTTATGAATAGATTTGAGGTTTGATTTACTTTCAAGAATGTTTTATCTAGTTTACAAAGAGTTTTGATTCCATACCAATAGATCAACATTGTCATGTAGAAATTGTGCTTGCATAGATCTTACATGATAGCTTTGAAATAAAGGACTTCCTCGAGTTGATAATTTATGTCTGGTAGTTTTGGTTTTTTATTTAATTATAAAATTAACCCAACCAACAATATTCTAACCTCTTATATACAACAATATTTCTTCTCAATAAATTCATAATACCAAATTTTCATGAAATATGCCTTCGAATGCTCATTACATGAGCCTTTTTGTAAGTTTAAAGCACTGGTATTGATGTAATAGAAATGATAATGAAATATGAGCTTGATGATTTTCAGGATACACTAATTAACCTTTTATAATCATTAGCTTCATTCATGATAAAATACAGAGTCAAAATCAATCTTCATTTACTCACCCTTTCTCTTTGGCTAGTTCAAATTAACTAGTTTTATTGTTTCCAGTGCTATGAGAGTTCTGTACATCCAATTTTCATTATGTAAGATTTTGTAGGTTTTATATTCACACACAAATCCAAAACAACTCATATAATCATAATTATTTTAGTATTTACAGTATT
Organism: Pseudotsuga menziesii; assembly: GCA_001517045.1. Lineage (NCBI taxonomy): Eukaryota > Viridiplantae > Streptophyta > Pinopsida > Pinales > Pinaceae > Pseudotsuga > Pseudotsuga menziesii. Next base: position 305,177 of record LPNX010199011.1, on the reverse strand, counting down.
TGAGTGGCCTCCTTTGCGCAGGAAATCTCTAGGCTAAATTCCTAGTTTTTACCCAAAAACCTTAAAACTCTTTCAAACTATTCCAAAACTGTCTTGAACTAGTTCAAAATATATTTTATTTCAGTTACTAAAAACTAACCTGATCCTTCCATAATCCTTGGTTTCTTGGAATTGACTATTCAATCTCAATTTGCACCAGTTGGGACACCCAGAAGCCTTGGAGTAGACGTCAGCATAACTGAAGCTTGAAACCTAAAAGGGCCCAACACCCAGATTATTAGGGATATGAAATTTCAGTATCAAAACTTATCCTTTATTTTATTCCATTATTCCTCTTCCTTTCCCAGTTTATGCCTTTACTGTCGGGTTTTTTCCAAGTTGAAGAAAGAGCTTGATCTCATTGTGAACTTTTATTTCACTTTTTAATAATATCAGCAGTAGCAGTTAATATTCAGATCTGATTTATATATGGGATATTACAGCATATTTGTATACGATATTCCACTTAAATTCTACACCCTATCTTGTCATTTGTTGTAAGGGTTTCTCTATTTAGGTGAAATAAAAGATAAACCTACGAACAAAATTGATTTTCTCCATAAAAGATTACATTGTTTTCTTGTGTGGGGCATGGGGATACGTAAGATGGAATTTATGTATTCTAAATCAATATAAACTCAAATTTTATAAATTATAGGCCCCAACAATCTCCCTTACAAAATAGTGAAAATACTTTTCTTAGGATTGAGTGATATTCTATATTTTTTGCACCTTTCGAAAATTTGATTTAGGTGATGAAAGTGATATTTCCTTTTCTTGGAGAATTATGTAATAGTATCGAGGTATACAACCACACTATGACTGACCAATTTTCAAAATGTAGTATCCATGGCCCACGGAAATGTGGTTCCTACATTCATTAGACAAAAAGGCATTCTACGGAAACCAAATGTACTTCACTTTTTTCAAAAAGTGGTTTTCAAACGACGACGATCAACTACAAGCACTTGTTTTTATTTGGAGAGCCCATCTAAAAACAAAAACTATTGAGATCCATAGACAAGTTGAAAAATATATTCCATAGGAGGAAAAAGGTAATTATCCCTATTAGAGGCTATATTTAGGTTCTGAAAATACACACATAGTCTGATTCTGATTCTGGATTAAAATTTTAATTAGATCGTGGTGGAATAAACTCCTATCTGGATTTCCTATGGTACTTTGCACTGAATGTGGCATTTTCTTCAGGCTTTGCAGTAAGTAAATTGGAAGATTGAGCTTACAACCCTTCAATGCTAACAGTAATTGCAGATGATAATAATGAAGATGACAGAGTCGGCCATCACAAGAGACATACCTGACTATGATTTCATAAAACGCTCGCCATTCTGGTTTTAAGAACCTAACTGAAATCCCAATTTTTAACTTTGCATTGGCGGGTAAGGGTAATAGTAATGACCTACATCTCTTCTTATCGGCCTTTCCTCCTTTAAACCAACATTCTCTAGATTGAGGAAGCTTTGTAGCTTCTGCAATCTTATCCTCATCAATTATAAACTTAAAACCCCCAACCTGGGCTATGTTCTCCCTCAAGCTCATAGTGAATTATTTGGTAACTTCAGCATTATGGCCACTGAAACATCTGAAAAATGGACCCCATCCAATATTTTCAAATAGTATAGAAACTTTCTCATTAGCTTCAACCAGCTCAGGCCCTGAAATTTCAAATCGACTGAGAGTAGCCATTGTTTCCTCACTGCAACTCTAGTCTAGGGTTGAAATAAATGAAGTCGTGAAAATCGAAGGAATAGGTATCCAAGTAAAATGCATTATGTGAAATGTCAAATCCTCAATTGATTCATATGTGACAGAAATGAGAACCTTATTTTTGGCCAGGTTAACCAAATTTGGAAATGATAAGAACAACAACCAGTGTTTTACGCTATGATAAAAGGACAGACTAGCCACGACTAACTAAATTCTTCAGAAAACAGTATGTTAAAATTTCAAACTCTAACTAAACCTTCAAATCAAAAGTCATTCAATTCAGGGATTATAAATCGAAAGATCAATAATACCCAGTCTGGAGTGACAGCCTCATACAACATCATGAATGGGAATGGATATCAGTCATTTATGGGATTGAATTCCACTGATACGATTTCATCATTAAACCAACAAATTTCAATTAAATTGATAGGTGTTAACAATTAAAACCAAATTCAAATGCCAATACAACCTCAATCTTTACGTAGTGATCCTTGTAAACAGATGTTATCAATTTAGCCATTCGTACCCTCTACCTTAATCATAACTGTCAATCGATAATAACCTAGAATTACACATGGAAGGCAATCGTGTTCATGAATAGGGTGATGTGGAGTTGTCATAACAATTGATAATGTTCCCCAAGGGTTTTTGAAATTACAACTAAGTAGCATTCACCATTCACAACCAAACCATATATATATATATATATATATACATGTAATTGTTTCAAAATATAGTTTTAAATATTTTATGAAATCCCAATCACTTATGACCCAATACAAGATGTGATAGGATACAAATATTATAAAACTATTATGATTATCTTTATGTGACAATGAAAATTTCAAAATAATATAGATACGTTTGAACTCTAGCTATTTCGTGATATATATGTACAATTTTTACAAAGCAATGATATGATATTAAAATATTAAGTTATATGTAAAATCTAAACCTTAGGGTTAATGAAAATATTTCAATTAATAAATCACCATTAGTTATAAGGAATACAAGAACTTATGATGATAAATATCTTATCAAAACCAAATTTTAAACAAGTTCAAAATGTATCTTTATTTTAATTCGAAAAACTAATTAGCATACTATACCTTAAATATCCTAAATCAATATATATAATCGAATGAATTAATGAAAAAATTGATCATATATAAAATTTACAAGATTGACAGTTGCTAATTTGTCAAATTTATGAAAGTATTTCATAAATTTCTAATATGACTCTTAACTCTTCAATAATTGAGAGTACCTTCAGAATCGAAGATTCTAAAGGAACTCTTATATAGTCTTTTAAAAATTAATCATAGAAGAGAAGTGATCATTTTTCATCACAACAGGAAAAATGAGGGGGTTGTTGCTGACTGCCAAGAAATGGCGACGACCTGGGCGAACCAGTTATCTCTGCTCATACAGTTTTTAAATGATAATATAAACAAAATCTTAAAATCTATTAAAAACAATAAAAAATTCTCTGTCTAAATAAAAACTATTATTCTGATTTATATTCATAAGTACAATTCAGAGATATCCCATCCTTTAAAATAAAGATCTTGTTAAAGATAAAATCAGAAATATCCTGATCGAAACAAAGTACTTCATAGTAAAAATAATCCACACCATTAGTATGGGATATAGAAATTTACTTTTTCGAAAAATTTCCAAAATATGTTCCATAAACATAATAATTTTCTTTTCTTTTCTTTTCCTTTTCTTTAAACAATAATTTTGACTGAATACTATCTAGGTATGATATCCCAATGTGATAGTATCATTCACGAGAACTGTCTGGAATAAGCAAGCCGACTCATGATGAGACCTCTTATTCTTCAATCAAAATTATGTTTTCTTTATTAAATTTCAAATTTTAATTTTATAAAATGAAAGATCATTACCCATCATGGTGACCAAATGGTAATGTCAGTCACTAATATCACCAGAAAATGAATGAGATGGCTCGTGATGAGACCCCCTGTCTCTTGACCTTGCAACCAAGAGCCATTATTAGTTTCCTAATAATGTCATGCTAGTGATATTTATGATCCTGATCAAATCGGCTTATTACTAAGACCTCTCATCTCTCATTTTAGCATTTTGTTGACTGGAACAGATTCTAAATTTTTTTCAGATTGTAAATAATTTTAATGATGACTGATAGTAGAGATCCATAAGAATTTTCAAAGTACAAGTTTCGAACAAGACATTAATTAGTTATCCCAACTTTGATGAGAAAAATAAAAGAGTGAGGAATAATATGAATAATACTTAAAATAATGATAGGTTCTAAATAGACTTAAGAAAATTTGATCATTCTGAACCAATTTTGAAGATTTAGTCTAATATCCGAATTTTAAAACTAATGATCAAACTGGATTTTTTAAAATAGAAGATTTATTTATTTACACTAATCTCTTCAGTTGACAACTGTACATTAAGGATTGATTATATATACAGAAATTTGACAGTCTTCAATACAAATGATCTATTAATATTTGATAAGAAGATCGGGACTAGCTGTAATAGTAGAATGATGTTTGAAAGTTATATAAACATTATGAATTTATCATCATCCTTCCTTTCTACAAAATATATACAATTTTATACAGAAATATAAAATTATTTACAAACAGCAAACAAGCTTATATATATAATTATATACATTTTTAGGGTCTGAAACATCAACAGAAATATTTTTTCAGGATCAGTCCGTTCACTTGGAATGTTTCGAACTGACCTTCTAGTGTGTGCAAACAAAAGGTACTGGGACCTATCTTTTCAGCAATAACAAATGGGCCTAACCAAAGTTTTTGAAACTTAGTATGATCTCATTTTTCCTCATGAACTTTATCCCATTTTAAAACTAAGTCTCCCACCTGAAATTCTCGATTGGAACTTGAGGATTGATCAAACCAGGAATTCACAATTTGTTGATGTTTTGTAAAATGTTGCTTTGACTTTTCTCTTTCTTCCTCAATTTTAACAAAGTATTGATCCTTTTTTCCGTTGCTGGACAATCTTCATCTTGAACAGATTGAGCTAACTATAATGAAGGTAAAATTAAATTCAGTGGTAAAATAGCTTCAGTTCCATAAACCAAGAAGAAGGGTGAGTTACCTATTGCAACTTTAGGAGTTACCCTGTCTGCCCAAAGAGCATTAAATAATTATGTATGCCAATCATGATGGTGAGCTGAAATAATTCTTTCGAGAATTTATAATAAATTTTGGTTTGTTGATTCAGCTAAACCATTTCCATGAGGGTGATAGTTAGCTAAATACCTAACTCTTATTCCCTTCTCTAAGGAAAATTGAGTTAACTCAACTGATGAAAAATATGAAGCATTATCAAAGACAAGGGAATCTGGAACACCAAATCTCGTTATGATAAAGGATTCTAAAAATAATATAACTTGATTGGTGTTTACAACCCTTAATGGAGAAGCTTCTTCCCAACGAGTAAAATAATCAGTTGCAGTTATTATATACTTGTGTTGCATAGAAGAGGGAGGGTTTATTGGTCCTACTATATCAATACCCCATTGCTAAAAAGGTCTTTCTACTAAAACAGGTTGTAAAGGGAAAGCAGGTTTCTTAACCCTTCCTGCAGCAAGTTGACATTCTTGACATTTTTTGACAAAAGCATAGGAATATCGAAATAAGGTAGGCCAATAATATCCAGCCCTAAGAATCTTATGCATAGTATTTTCTCCACCAAAATGACCACCTGCTGGTCCAAAATGTAACTCTTTCAAAATCACTTATGTTTCATCTTTGTCTAGGCATCGAAGCAACACTCCATCTAAATTTATCCAAAAAATAATGTTATCAATTAATAAATAAGGAGCATATTTCAATCTAAGTCCTCTCCTTTTTCTAGGTTCCAGGTAATCAGGAGCAGTTCCTGTTTCCAAAAGTACTCTTATGTCTGTATAGCAGGAATCTTGTGGTGGAGGATAGAAGTAGATTTCCCTTGTAAGTAAAACTTCATCAATGACAGATTCAGAATTATTATTAGGTAGATGAGCCACTTCAGCAACTAATTTACATAATCCTTGACCTTTGACTATTGTTGAAGGTTTAATTTCCAAGTCATATTCTTGAAGGGATGTCATCCATGGTGCTCTTTTTTCACCTAAATCTTTTTGCACTAACAAATTTCTAACTGAAGGATAAGGAACTATCACTTTCGTTTTGGATTTCAATAAAAATGGACGAAAGTGTTTGACAGCTTTAAAATTTGCTTATCAACTTCATGGTAATTAAGTTCAGCACCTTTAAAATTTGAACTCATAAAGGAGATTGGAACTTCATTATTTTGTTGATTTAGTTGAGTTAAAACTGTTGCATATGATATGTTAGAAGCTAAAGTATACAATATGAAATATTTGTTAAAATCTGGGCTTATAAGACTAGGAGCTTCTGAAATGGCTTCTAAAATTTTCTGAAATTACTCTTTTTTAGTTTGTCCCCAATTAAAAATAGCATCCTTCTTAATCATCTTCTATAAAGGACGAATGATTTCAGAAAAACTGGGGTTGAATCTCCTAACAAAATTTATTTTACCAAGAAATTATTTCATTGCTTTCTTGCAAGAAGGGTAAGTTATTTTTGAAATGGCTTGGGTTCGTTCGGGATCAATCATGATCCCAATTTTTGAAACCACGCAACCTAATGGAATACCTTTTGAGACAGCAAATATTGTTTTCTTAGGATTTAAGGATACTCTAAATTTTCTACATCATTCAAATACCTTTCTAAGATGATTAATATGATCAGGTCGATATTTAGAATATACAATAACATCATCCAAATATACAACTACTGAATGATTAATTAAGCCTCTAAAAGCAATATCCATTGCCCTTTGAAAAGTTGCCCCAGCATTGATTAACACAAAGGGAATCTTTTGGTAGGAATATGTTCCCCATGGAGTTCTAAAAGCTACTTTCAATTGATCATCTGGGGAAACCAATATTTGGTTGTATCATGAGAAACCATCAAGAAGTGACAACATCTCAGACCGAGAAACCTTTTGAATAATTTGTTCCATGGGAGGAACTGGGTAATTATCCTTTTCGGAAGACTTATTAATATTTCTAAAATCCACATATAATCTAATATCCCTATTTTTCTTCCTAACTGGAACTAGTTTGGCTACCCACTGAGAATGCTGAATAGGAAAAATAATTCTGGCAGCTAACAGTTTATTTAGTTCCTTATTAATCGTTGGTTCTAATGACAGACGATATTTCCTTAGTTTTGTTGAAAATGTTTTGACTCTTGTTTAATTGGAATTATGTGTTTCATGAGTTGTGTAT
>LPNX010199011.1:238056-290207 GCA_001517045.1 Pseudotsuga menziesii | reverse complement strand
TATTCAAAAATAGTACCAAATAGTGATACCAGTCTGAGAACTTTAAGTCACACTCCTTCTCCGAAGATAAAACCCTAGTAAAGAGATAAAACTAGTACTGAAATGATATTTCAATGATGTTTTTCCTTTCATACTCCCTCCCCTATTACATCAAAATTACTAGTTTATATAACCCCTACTAGTCTTTCATTTTAGTTTCTAATAAGTGTTATAATGAATACAACAGCAACCCTATTCCTATTTAGTTGCATCGAATCTCTTCCAAAGACACCTGTCATAAACATTATATTGTGGGATAAAACTGTCAATTAAATGACTAGCCTGTGTTATCTCCTAATTCATAGCAACTGACATATTCATGGCCATCTTGAACATCCAATTCTTACAGAAGCATTAACGTATGCCAAAAAAACATCATGTGTTTGCTTAGGATAATGATTCCATGTACACCTGTACAAACAAAAGTAAAAATCTTATTAAAACATGTGAACATAAATAACAATAAAAAAAAACAAATTATATGCATGCCTGCAAAATATACGATTTTGCAGGTGTGCTCATTAAAACTTTTATTACGTGTCAAAAAGAGAGATAAACCATATAACCAAAATAGAAACAACATCAGGTTCTATTTTTTAAATTGATTACTCTTCTGGCTTCAAAAAGTTTAGCTTTGAGCCTGATGATTATTAGCTTCTGTCGATCTACTTACTCAAGCAAGTGTTGGCTTGTGTCTATTATTGATTTCTTGGCTTCCTTGTATCAATTTTTATTCAAGTTCATGTCCTTCCATCTATTAACCCAATTTAGTAATTATTCCCTGAATGTTTTATTTTCTTCATCTTTTAAGGCTGTGTTTGCTTGACGTTCTTTTAATTCATTTTTAAACTCTGTGATTTTGGTTTCATATACTCTGTCAAGTACCTGTTGGAGGGTTTCTTCTTCCTGTTCATGACATGAATCATTTGACTGAGAAGAATTAAGACTATTCACATCTTGATTTGGTGATGGAATGCTTATAAATGATGGCTCAGGGCCAGAACCACAAGCATCCATACATGTTGGTGCTGCTTCAAACTTACTTGGCCCAGTAATGCTTTTGGCCAATGATTCTTCATGATTCTCCTCTATAGTAATAGGTTCATCCATATCCATGGTCTTGGGGATCAAAGATGAAACATCATCCTCAAGTTGGACAACAACTGGCCGAGCATTCTGTTGAGTGGTTACAAGAACAGAGACTGTAGTTGTCGTATTCATGCTTCGAGTGAATCTTCGTGTACGAATGAACACAAAACCTTTTGGCTCAAAACTTCCTCTGTCACAACAAACCTGTGCTAACTATTCAATTTTTCGCATGGATTCACCACCAAGTTTTTTAGAAGTACACAAGTCAAAGGGGGTTCCATGATTAACAACATCAATATTTTCATCATTTGTCAATTTACCATCCACCTTTGTAGGTGTACTGGGACATTTTTCAAATAGGGATTGGTCCATATTTGTTTTAGCATAAGAAGAATTGACCTTAATGGTTCCTTCATTACTAATATGAGTATCTACAAGTGAACTTGCTTCCTGTAGTTTAATATCCCCTAACTCAACCTTAAGAATATCATCCACTTCAGATTTTGATGGATCTTTACGCTTCCTACGAGTTTTAGGGGGAGGGTTTGGCCAATACTGTGTTGACCCTAGTTTATTTTCAACCAAGAACTCATCCCCATATTTACAGCTAAGAGACAATTGATGCTAGATTAAAATTTTAATTAGACCGTGGTGGAATAAACTCCTATCTAGATTGCCTATGGTACTTTGCACTGAATGTGCCATTTTCTTCAGGCTTTGCAGTAAGTAAAATGAAAGATTGAGCTTACAACCCTTCAATGCTAATAGTAATCACAGATGATAATAATGAAGATGAGAGAGTCGACCATCACAAGAGACATACCTGACTATGATTTCATAAAACACTCGCCATTCTGGTTTTAAGAACCTAATTGAAATCCCATTTTTTAACTTTGGATTAGCGGGTAAGGGTAATAGTAATGACCTACATCTCTTCTTATCGACTTTTCATCCTTTAAACCAACATTCTCTGGTTTGATTAATCTTTGTAGCTTCTGCAATCTTATCCTCATCAATTATAAACTTAAAACCCCCAATCTGGGCTACGTTCTCCCTCAATCTCAAAGCGAATTTTTTGGTAACTTCAGCATTATGGCCACTGAAACATCTGAAAAATTGACCCCATCCAATATTTTCGAACACTATAGCAAATTTCTCATCAGCTTCAACCAGCTCAGGCCCTGAAATCTCAAATAGGATGAGAGGAGCCATTGTTTCCTCACTGCAAATCTGGTTTTGGGTTGAAACAAATGAAGTCATGAAAATCGAAGGAACAGGTATCCAAGTAAAAGGCATTATGCAAAATGTCAAATCCTCAATTGATTCATACGTGACAGAAATGAGAACCCTATTTTTGGCCATGTTAACCAAATTTGGAAATGATAAGAACAACAACCAATGTTTTACACTATGATGAATGGACAGACTTGCCATGACTAACTGAATTCTTCATAAAACAGTATGTTAAAATTTCAAACTATAACTAAACCTTCATATCAGAAGTCATTCAATTCAGGGATTATAAATCGAAACATTAATAATACCCAGTCTGGAATGATGGCCTTGTACAACATCATGAATGGGAATGGCTATCAGTCATTTATGGGATTGAATTCCACTGATACGATTTCGTCATTAAACCAACAACTGTCAATTAAATTGATAGGTGTTGACAATTAAAACCAAATTCAAATGCCAATACGACCTCAATCTTTACGCAGTGATCCTTGTAAACAAATGTTATCAATTTAGCCATTCGTATCCTGCACCTTAATCATAATTGTCAATTGATAATAACCCAGAATTTCACGTGGAAGGCAATCGTGTTCATGAACAAGGTGATGTGGAGTTGTCATAACAATCCATAATGTTCCCCAAGGGTTTCTGAAATTACAACTAAGTAGCAATCACCATTCACAACCAAACCATACATACATATATATATATATATACATGTAATTATTTCAAAATATAATTTTAAATATTTTATGAAATCCCAATCACTTATGACCCAATACAATATGTGATAGGATACAACGCTTATAAAACTATTATGATTATGTTTATGTGACAATGAAAATTTCAAAATAATATACATACATTTGAACTCGAGCTATTTCGTGATATATATGTACAATTTTTACAAAGCAATGATATGGTATTAAAAGATTAAGTTATATGTAAAATCTAAACCTTAGGGTTAATGAAAATATTTCAATTAATAAATCACCCTTAGTTATAAAGATTACAAAAACTTATGATGATCAATATCTTATCAAAACCAAATTTTAAACAAGTTCAAAATGTATCTTCATTTTAATTCAAAAAACTAATTAGCATACTATACCTTAAATCTCCTAAATCAATATATATAATCGAATGAATTGATGATAAAATTGATCATATATAAAATTTACAAGATTGACAGCTGCTAATTTGTCAAATTTATGAAAGTATTTCATAAATTTCTAATATGACTCTTAACTCTTCTATAATTGAAGGTACTCTCAATTATAGAAGAGTTAAGAGTCATCGATGATTCTTAAGGCACTCTTATATAATATTTTAAAAATTAATCATAGAAGAGAACTGATCATTTTTCATCACAACAGGAAAAATGAGGGGGTTGTTGCTGATTGTCAACAGGTCCTCTTAAGATGGGGGTTGTGGACAGTTTCTCTTTATGTTTAACAAATGATGTCTGGCATGCCTCATTCCAAACAAATTGCACGTCCTTCATTAACAATGAAAACAAAGAAGAGGCAAGCTTGGAAAAATTTTCTATAAATCTTTGGTAATATCCAGCGTGCCCTAGGAAACTTCGCACTTCTTTTTGAGTTACAGGAGTAGGTATATTTTTTATTACCTTAATTTTAGAGGGATCCACCTGGATACCATTAGGAGAGATGAAATTCCCCAATACTACTCCTTCACTCATCATCATATGGCACCTTTTAGTGCTTAAAGAGAGTTGGGTCTGTTCACAACGAGTTAAAATATTTTTCAAATTTTCCAGTGCTTCTTCAAAATCTTTGCCATAAGGAGTAAAATCATCCATAAAAATTTCCATACTATCATTAACTAATTATGAAAATATGCGAATCACAGCTCTTTGAAATGTTGTTGGTGCATTACACAAGCCAAAGGGAAGCACTTTGTATGTAAACGTTCCCCATGGACATGTGAAGGTAGTTTTATCTTGGTCTTCAGGAGCAATCTGAATTTGATTGTACCCACGAAACCCATGAAGGAAGGAGAAGAACTTCTTCCCTTATAAGGTGTTGAGTACTTGATCGATAAAAGGCAAGGGAAAATGGTATTTTTTTGTTTGCTTGTTCAGCTTCCTATAGTCCACATAGACTTTCCATTTACCATTTTTCTTGGGTACAATTATGAGTGGGGACACCCACTCGCTCTTTGAAATGGGATATATAACTCTTGCTTCCAAGAGTTTCTGAATTTCTTCCTTCACTATGTCCCTAAGATTAAGGTCCATTCATCGTTGAGGCTAGCACATAGGACGGGAGTCACTTTTAATATAAATATGATGGGTGCACAGGTTAGAGGGAATACCCCTCATGTCTGTGTACTCCCACGCAAATGCCCCCTTGTGTTCTTTTAAGAGACTGATCAGGTGCTTCTATTCATCTAGAGAGAGACTGGGGTTAATATTCTGGGTTTTTCCAGACTCTATTTCGACAGGAATGCTTTTCGAATTTTTCAATATTGGGACTATATGCATGTCACTAACTAATGCTTCTTCTATGAGATTTTCTTTCTCTTCCTCACCTAGAGTATTATTCAAGATTTGATAAATTTCTTTATTGACCAAAGTGGATTCACTGACGAAATTGTTAATGGCATCGTCTTCAGTTTCATCCTTAAAGGTTAAATCCTTCCCTATCGTTAATAATGGCTGAATGCCATATTCTTCCTCTGGCTCCATCAATAAAGGAGTTTCAGTTTCTAGGCTCAGTCGAGATGGAGGATAGAGAGTGAGGTTCTTTGTCTCAGTGCCATATGATATGTTCATACACCTAGATCGACAGCTGATGCAAACATTAGCTATGGCTAACCAAGGTCTTCCTAGGATCAGTGGGTGTCCTCTTAGCTGCGACTTAGGTTGTGAAACCAAGAAGTCAGTAGGGTACTTTCAAGAGTCGACTGAGATGATGAGATCATCGAAAATTCCTTCAGGTTTAATGGTGGATCTATCGGCCAATTATAAAACGGTGGGGGTTGGCCTGAGATTAGTGAGCCCAAGTTTCCTTACAGTTTCAATTGTCATGACATTAATTTCTACTCCTAAATATACCAGTACATTGGGTATCTGTGTATTCCCAATATGCACATTGACAGTGGGATTCCTAGGATCATCATATTTTGCCAGCAGGGTTTTTCCCATTATTAATGCAGATAATTTCCCTCTGACATGAATAGTGGGAGGGTCTCTGGGTTTCCTTCCTAGTTTCCTTGTGCACAAATCCTAAACAGTTATAGAATAGATAGGTACATCTTGAATAGCTTGAAGGAGGGGAATTTTAACATAAAGATTCTTTAAATCTCCTAAGAGGTTAAACTGAGGTTGTCCCACTACCTTTGGTAGCATTAATCTCTCAGGGTATGGTGGTTACCTAATCAGCTAGGTAGGCTATGTGTCGCTAGATATTTTATTCTGTGTTTCAGCCAACACATTAGTGGGATGTTCAACATATTCAATGATGGGGGTCATATTAGATAGATGTTGTGGATTCACCCCTTCTTCATCTTCAATGATTATAGACTCTACTACCTTTCCTGATCGTAAGCGAATATCATTGCAAGGCACAGGAGTAAGGGATTATGTAGCCATTTTGATAGTCTCAAATTAATGGACTATTTTATTATTTGGGTTAGGATTAGGTTTAGCAGGAAGTTGAGGTCGTATCAGCATGTTAGGGGTAGCATTGCTCTACAATTGTAGCTGTGACTACTGATAAGGTTGAGGATATTGAGGAGGGTATGGTTGTTGTTGATGTGGAGGGTGTTGAGGAAACTAGTTCCCTGGATGGAAATTCCTCCATCCAGAATACCAAGAAGTTGGTTGGTGTGATGGCTATGGTGGCTGAACCCAGGGATTCCAGGAGTTATAATTTTGCATTGAAGGTTGAGAGGGGTGCCATTGAGGGTTAGAATAATATGAAGGGAATTGTGTATTCATGTTCTGTATATTATTCCAATTATTCATGTTATTTGAAAATGGAAATGAGTCTGGAGTCATACCTTGATTTTTAGGCTACCAGGTCTTCTTTTGTGCAATAAAATAAGTTGGTTCCACCTTTGGAGTTGATGCTTACAGAATGGCCTTCACTTGGGGATGTGATGGGCATGCCTTTGTGTCATGGTTCAGCTCTCACAACTGACACACTTCTATCTTATACAGCGGCCACTCCTTCAGAGGGTGGTTCTTTCTAGATCAAGGAAAGAACACTCCCAGTGCGAGATCCTCCACTGCTTGTTTCTGCTTTGCCCTCGGGACATCTATTTTTGAGGAGATAGAGCTCATCATTTCTGTTTTAAAATTTTCAAAGAGATTTCCTATCTATGCATAGGTGGATCCTCTATTACATGACTTCTGAGTTCTGTCAAAGACATCACGTTCTAATTTGTCTCGCTTGTCTCGCTTGTCTCGCTTGTTATTCCTGGAAGATCCCCTGGAGTACCTTTTACACAGTTCCACAATTTTCTCCAAAGGCTCCTTGGAGATATCCACCTTTCCTAACAGGTTTAACATATCTAGCCAATCATCCTTAATCCCACGAAGCAGGATTATCTTGAGCACATATAACCCCATATTAGTATATCTGGCTCTTTTCACTTTATATAAAATCCTCTCAACAAAATATTTCAAACTTTTGTCCTCCTTCTGTACCATTTTAAACAATTCTTCTTTCTTGTCCTTGGTGTTGCAATATTACTGATATTTCTCCAGGAACACTTGTTTCATCCTGTCCAAATTAGTAACAGTTCCACCTCCTAGGCTCATGAACTAGCGTAATGCATTGTCCTTCAGAGTGGCAGGGAAGAGCTTCAGCTTCTATGCATCGGTGGTGTAGTCATAGCTACGACAGAGGATATCAAATTCAAAAATAAATTCATCTGGATCCTCTGTCGCTTTTCCATGAAAGTGAGGCAACACCGATGGTGATATATTTTTCATAGGGACTGTCCCTTCTAGTTGTTGAATTGGGAAATGAAGTGTAGCCAACGCCCCTTTAGGCAGGGAATGACCTTCATGGTGATGATTTTCTCCCATTGCCTCTTCCTTGTCAGATTCGTGTATGTTACTCATTCCTTCTTCTGTTTTTTCCTCTTCGTTCTTCCACTGATCAAAAAATTTATGAGGGAACTGTGTCCACTCCTATTTAGTTACAACATTTCCATTAATGTGATAGATTGGACCTCAATCAGCAAATCCTGCAGTATTAACTTTATCCTCCTCTGCAGAGGTATTCGAGGGTGTTGCAATTCCTCGCATGTTCTCCACTATAGAGCCTGATGCTGGCACTCGAGGATTGGCAGGGATTCTTATGATAGGTTTTTCTTGATAGAGAGCCCTAGTAGAAGAATTGGTTCTATCAACCAGATCATCAATGAATGTCCTTCTCCCTAATTCTGGACCTCACCCATGACCTCGACCACCTGAACTACTAGTATTTGGTGGGGTTTTTGGATTTGTAAGATGGTCACATTTTACCCTTCTTGTATTCATGAAACACAAATCATTCCAACAGAAAAATTGAAGAAGAGTGAATAAAAATAATTACATGATGCAACTATGATAGTGTTTAATACGTATCCTCCCCGACAACGGTGCCAAAATGTTGGGCACCCGATATGCAAGTTAATTACAGCTAACATATAGAGCATTCAATATTTATTGTCAACCCAGGGAAGTCTTTTATTTAAAGGATAGCATGCACTATATATGATTAAACACTAAGTTACTGTAAATAAACAATCCTATTCTCTGCTCAGCTACTTTCATCCCATGAATCCACTTAATCTAGTTTACCTTCTAAAGAATACAGCCATAATTACCTTCTACTATTCTTGATCTAGAATTGAAATATTCATGAAATCGCATCTAGATTACTTTTGCAGAAAATGAAGTCATGTTTACCAGATCATCTAATTAATTACCCAACTATCTTGATCTGATTATTCTAGAAATCCAAAAGACATGAATTGAGTTCAGCTAGTCTAGGAATTTAGAGTACAGGAATTGAGTTCAACTATTCTATGAATTCAAATTATAGGATTGAAATTCTGTAACCATAAAAGCAAGGAACAAACCGTAAGGATTTATGGAAACAAAAATAAAAAGATATAAGGATGAACAGAGCTATTACGGCTACCACACAGTTGCATAAGGAACAATTACCTATACAGTCAACTATCACACCATGCCACTATAGCTTTCCAAGAGATGCAATTAATAACACACTATAAATTCACAAGTGTTACAGCTTACTATGAAGAAATGAAATTAACATAATATCACACAACATAATAATTAAAATTCCTAATTTAACTCAGCAATCCCTATGGGAAGGCGGGCCCAACCTTCACACATAGATGTTGGATATAACGCATGCTAAAACCCTTAGATCTAAAGTAACTCCTTGTATTAAAAAGGTAGATAAAATACACAATCCTCAGTCGTAGCTAATACAAAAAATTGGTTAAGGGTTCAACCCCTGGCTCAGAACAGTTCCTTGTATTTATACAATGTAAATCATAACATCCTATCCCTATTATTGGGTAGCCATGAAGATCTCTGATCTTCAGGCACCCTAAATTACAACAACTATTACAACCATGGTAGCATTAAAGTAGGAAATATAGGTAAACTATTAATTGACCCAGAAATAATGATATCCTCAGATCACAGCTATACACGAGCAGCAGCGCACTGTTGACCTCCAAATCTGTCGCATTCTATTACAGCTATCCGTGTACACCTTTGCCTGGAAGAATATACTGAGACCGCATTCTTTGGGAAATGGTAGGATGGATGGTGATCAGCTTGAGCAATGAATGTCCATCCTTTCCTTAGCATGTTCATCCCACTATACCTGCAGTCTCTATATCTCAAAATACCTTTATAAACAATCATATGTTAGCATATATAAAGATATAAAACCTTAATTACCACAATCATAAGCATTAATAAAATAAGACAATAACCAACCATACCTTGGTGACTTGAGGAGCAGAGTGAGGGAAAAACATCTATTTAGCATGCTCAATGGGGTAGGATAAGGCAAAAAGAGGTGGATAAGGATTTTCTAAAAGGGGCCATTTCTGGGCCCAACATTAACATCTCCAATATAAGGGGATTCCTCGGGCTAAATGGATACTACAGAATATTCATCCGCAATTATGGGAACATAACCACACCCTTATCCAACCTTCTAAAAAATAATGCATTCCAGTGGAGTGAAGAAGTGGATAAATGTTTTGAATCCTTGAAAGGAATTATGTCTTCCACACCTGTACTAACTACCCCAGACTTCTCCAATCCATTTTTTATAGAATGTGACACTTCAGGTTATGATTTGGGAGTAGTACTAATGCAATATGAACACCTGATAGATTTTGTGAGTAGGAAATTAAACAAGCAAGAACAATTGAAATATACATACGATAAATAAATGTTGTCAATTATGTAGCCATTGGAAAAGTTGCAACAATACCTCCTAGGGATAAAATTCATGATCCACATAGACCACAATAGTCTTCAATACTTACTTCAATATAAAACATTGTCCATAGAACAACAGAAGTGGATAGTGTTAGTGCCAAAAATTGTTCTCAGACTACTAGAAGAACAAGCCAACACAATCTCAAATAAAAATAAAATAAAATTGGTTTTAAGGGTTTCAGTTTTTAGTTTTGGTTGAAAAATTCATCAATCAAGGAGGAAATAAACAATAACAAGCTAATACAGAACTGAATCATGCAAGTTGGATAAACTGGGGATCAAATACATTCCAATAAACCATAAACATTACACATGAAACACTAACTTCATCCACATGCTATAAGCATTTACATGAATAAACCTTTAAACATGAAATGAAATTGTAGACTGAGCAATCAACCAGATCAGAAATGAAAAAGCATGATAGGTAAAAGGTCTCATCATTTTATATATAACCAATAATAGTCATCCACTTACATAAGAGTTATAAGTGCTAGCTTGAGAAATCAAACCTCCAAAAGCCTCTCCTTGAGTGAAAAATCCCCCACAAAACTCTATGTTTGTCTTCCTTTTATCATTACAAAAGTAAAGTAGTTCCATAACTACCTTCTAGGTTGAAATTTGAAACAGTTACATCAATTAGTTACATGATAACGCAAAATCTTTAAAGACAATTAACCCAAAAATAACAAATCAGATTTGGGGAAAATTGGCGAATTTCTGAAAATTTGGGTCTCAAATATGCATTCATCTCTCTCACTCTGGTACACCTGTGAAAACACACAGAGAGATTTTTTTAAATGAGTATGTTATGAGCGAAAGCCTCTCTTGGTTTTTCAAAATTCCCCTTAAATTGATCGGAATACATGCTGCAAATGTGTGACTAAATTAGGAAATTATTAAATAATTCAAACCTTGAAAATAGGCCACAAAGATGAATTCGAATCTCTCAAATGATAATAGCTGTTAAAAAACTGAGAGAGTTTTTTGTGAACGAGACTGTTGTGGACAAAAATATCTTTTGGTTTTCCTGAATTCATTTCCATATCCTCGTAATCAGCTCCCAATGACAATGACAAAAACAAGAAAAACAGAGCTGCTACAGGAATCTCCTCATGAAAATATTTGACAAAGGACTAAAAAGTGAGAGTTAGATTATAAATCAAAACTTGGAATAAACTTTTATTATAATTTTTTGAAAGCTTAAAGATGTACATATTAACTAATAAGACCAAAAGACAAACCTTAAAACTAAAATAATGAAATAATTCAACCATTAAAAGCATTAAATCCAACCAAAATTATTGATTGTCAAAAATTCTTAAAATCAACATAAGATGCAAAATCCTTTGAAAATTAGGACAAAAAGAATAGATAAACTAAGAACAAGATCTAGTTATAACATCTAGCTCTTGCTGCGAGATGAAGTCCTCCTTGTGAGGCTTCAAGAACCTATAGACCTTGTGCCTTATTCCTTGGGTGATGGAGTCATTTACCAAATATCTACAACGTTCTCAAACTCTGAACACATACCTCTGAAATGACAAAATACTGCTACAAACCAGCATACTGAAAAGAATCTACATGCTCGTATAGCGAGCTTATCCTGCTATTTACTCCTAATTCTGATCGGAGGAAACAACCCAATCAAGTGTAATCATACTTCCAGTGAATCCAAGAAGCCATTTGACTGAGAATCGTAATTCCATGCATGCTACTGTTTGAGAAAACCCACAAAAGATGTGATAAATGCAATAAAGAGTCTGTAGGAAGCTGATACTTATGATTGGAAATATGAATTATGCCAAAAGATGGAGCATTAGAAACCTTTGAAAAATACAACTCCATCCAAGAAGCCACGGGATCATGAAATTTCCGATTTAAAAATTCAATTTCTTCATTATATTCATCATAAAGTGAAGCATTCTCTTCCTCTCCATTGTTGTTCTTTTTAAAATTTAGATCAAGAATGGAAACCAAGGGTTTTTCAAACTGCTTCTTGACCTTTAAATAAAACCCTTGATCAAAACTTGAACAAATAAAATTCTGAAAGTGACCATAAGTCAAGAATGGCAACTTATTTCTTATATCAATAGCAAGAGGTTGAAGAGCAATAACTTCTTCTTCATAACATGATAATCTCATAGCAGGAACTAAGAAATTTCTACTATAATCCACTGAAAATATATTATCATCAAAAAATTCAGCAAATTGATATGAAGAATCAACACAAGCGTCATTTATATCCTTGTTCATATGAAAATATGAAAATGATGAATAAAATTGTCTTAAATCTGAATGATACCTACGTTCTTCTTCCTGATCATAAGCCTATATATCTTCACATGGGCCTGATCTCGAAGCATTTTGCAAGCTCAGATGTCCTCCTCCACTCCTTTTTCATCCTCAAACAATTGTCTTAAAGATGATGATTTTCTTTCTAACAGGAAAATGACAAGAGCTGAATGTTGAGCCATAACATAATATACCATAGCAATTTTTTCTGAAGGTCTGATCTCCGGAGGCATACTGATATAAAAAATTTGAAACCTCCAATTAAATTTAGTAATTGGCTCATCATTCTCTCTTTTCAAACTATAAAATTCGAAAATAAATTGATCATAAGATTTATTCTTACCCTAATACTTCAAAAAAACATCATGTAACTCTTCCCACGATCTAATTGAATCAGCTTTTAAATTTTGAAACCAAAATTCAGCATCTCCAGCAAAGGATTTCGAAAATAACCTCATGACAACATCCCCATGCATGAATTCAAAATTATCAATGAAATTATTAAAAGATTCTAAATGTTTCCCTGTTGTAATATGGTCTTTTCCAGTAAAATGGGGAAGATATTCAACACAGTAGGAAGGGTAAGGATGTAAGAGAGATGGTAGCCTAAGAGGTTTAAGCATATTCTGTTTGAGTCTAGACTGAAAAACTGTGAGTTGAAAATGAGGTTCAACAAGATGTTGTCAAGTTTCGGCAACGATGGTAGACGGTAATAGATTATCTGTATTCTCTACAAGATGACCAGAATAATCAGCTTCAAGAGATATGGGTATATGTATATCATGCTACACATGTATTTCAAATGAAAGAATAGGATCAACATCAATAAAACAAGAAGAATGCAAATTTTCTTCTTCCAAAGAGGGATATGTAGTTGAAGGTTTATGATCATTGAAATAGACAAAAAATAATAATAATTCTTTTGACATGCAATGGGAAAGATAGGAAAGAACTGATGAATAAGAACAATGTTGATGTATTTGTAACTTTGGAATGTATTCATCTATTTATCTTATGTATTGTAACCCGATGTTTATTTCGGGATGTATGTATAATGTAATTGACTCGTCTTTTCATGCCCCAATGTTCCGATCAGGAGGATCAATAATGTAAACAAGTCATGTCAAGTCATTGTGGGTAACCCTTCGATTGTCTAAGGGTTAAAGTCCCCCTAGTTCTGGGGCACTAGGGTTATTAGACTCTCCTAGTAGAGGTCAGCCCTGGTAGGGTTTTAGTCATGTCAGGATTAGTATAAATAGAGAACTTGAGTCTCTATTTATCACACAAAACATACACACTCAAGTGTAGCGCATAGTTGAGGAAGGAGAAGCTAGACAAGAAGAATATTACTGTTGTCAAGAGATCACTTACTATTTTGGACTTTTAATGTTTTGGTGTTGATTCTATCTCTGAGGAAGTTGTGGGGTTTTCTCCATTTATGGTTTCCCTGAGAAAAAAAATTGTGTTCATTGTCTCTTGTGTTTGATTGTTGTACTTGTTATTATCTCAGTTAAAGATCCTAATAGTGCTAGCTTAATGTTGAAAAACTAACATGGAATCAGAGCTAACCTGAGAAGAAGACGTTGTGCAGCTGCGGGAACTAGGGATTCCTAGTTTGTCGATATTACTCCATATATTTTCAGCAAAAGTAAGGTGGAATAATTCTCCTCCTTAGGGTGCATCTTTCTATCGAAGCAAAATCCAATTCTGAGGTTTTTTAGTTTTGGACCCAACGCTACTGCCAGAAATTAGGGCTTTTCATAGAAGAGGAATTTTTCAGTGAGATCAGGCCTGGATTGATCTCCTCCCCAAAATCGAAGTTAGGGACACATTTGAAGACATTTGGTTGGATAGATATCCGGAAAATCAAAACCCTAATTTTCTTCTGAACCAGCTCTGCAGGATTTTAGCTCAAGTTTCAGATCCGGCATCTTGACCTGGTAAGATCTAAAATATTTTGTATTTCCATTTGAGGTTCTCAGTTAAGATGTCTCATCATACCAAGCTTGATGAAAAGCTTGAGGGAGCTGATAATTTTCGAGCCTGGAAGTATAGGATCTCCCTGGTCCTAGAAGAGAATGAGTTAAAATCCTGCATCCATGAGGAGGTTCCAGTTCCAGAGGGAGATGAGGAAAAGGCCTTTCATAAGAAGAATATGGTTATGGAAAAGATGATCATTTTTTATTCTATCAAGGATCACCTTATACCTCAGGTATCCTCTCTCAAGACACCTAAAGCTATGTTTGATGCCCTAACCAAGTTGTTTGAAGGGAAGAAAATAAACCGGAAGATGACTCTAAGGAATCAACTGAAGAATGTGAAGATTCACAATGCAGAGACTATCCAGTCCTACTTCAAAATGGTTTCTTAGATCAAGGAACAATTAGAAGTTGTAGATGAAGAAGTGGAGAATGCAGAGATTGTGATGACAACACTGAATGGCCTTCCTAGGTCATGGGATTCTTTCATCCAAGGAATCTGCGCTAGAAAGAAGTTAGTCAAATTCAGCAGACTATGGGAAGGATGTTCTCAAGAAGAAGCACAAATAGCGGCTCGATAAGATAATATGGGAAGTGAAGATCAATCTCTCACAGTTCACTCTAAGAAAGGCAGAAGAAAACCTCACCACTTCAAAGGTAAGAATGTTCATCATAGAGATAACAATAGAAAGGACCCATCTAGATTAAGATGTTATACATGTGATGAAATAGGACACTTTGCAAAATATTGTCCTAAGAACAAGGTCCACTATCATAAGAATAAGGGAAACAAAAGAAGACATCATGCTCATGCTGCAGAGGATGATGAACCATCCAAGAAAAGAACCAGATATGAAAGTGAAGATTCTTCAAGTGAGGATGAATATGTTTTGATTTCCGCTCTCACAAGTAACATTACTCATGGTAGTGATGATTGGCTTATAGACAGTGGGGCTTCCAAACACATGACTAGATTCAAGGAACCCTTTGTAAGACTGTCAGAACATGAATCACCTCACAAGGTGAAACTAGGAGATGACTACCAATATCCAATAAAATGTAGTGAGGAATCTTCCTATAAACTAGACTTTGGAAAGTCTCTAACAATGAAAGAAGTATTGTTTGTGCCAGGACTCAAGAAGAACCTTCTCTCCATATCAGCATTAGATGCAAAAGGAATGAGGGTTGCATTCATAGATGGTCAAGTCATCATGTGGCTAAGAGGTAAGACTATCGATGATGCAGTGGTGATTGGAGAACAAGAAGGAGGTTTGTACAAATTCAAGGGCCATCCAGAACAAGCCTTGATCCATGACATAGTAGAGCCAAATTATCTTTGTCATAGAAGGCTTGCACATGTGCATTAAAGAGCACTACCTATTGCAAGCAAATTTGTTGAAGGTCTTCCATAATTCCAAGAAAAACATGATGGGATCTGCAAAGGATTTGCCAAAGGAAAGAATACAAAGAAGACATTTCCTAGCAGTGAAAGCAAAGCCAAAGGAATCCTAGAAATCATCCACTCCGATGTATGTGGTCCTATGTCATCAAACTCACTAAGTGGGTATGCATATTATGTTTCTTTTATTGATGATTTTTCTAGGAAGACATTGGTTTACTTCATGGAGAACAAAGACGAAGTATTCAGAAAATTCAAGGAATTCAAAGCCTTGATCGAGAACCACACTGAAAAGAGGATCAATACTTTTCAATCAAATAATGGTGGAGAATTCACTTCAAATGAATTCAAAGAGCTATGCAAAGAATCAGGGATTAAGAGGGAGTTGTCCACTCCTTATAATCCACATCAGAATGGGATTGTGGAATGGAAGAATAGAACTATCATGGAAGTTGCAAGAGCTATGCTTCATGATAAAGACCTTCGTATGCATCTTTGGGTGGAAGCTGCTAGAACAACAGTGTATGTACAGAACCGTAATCCACATAGAGTACTCTACAACAAGACTCCTGAAGAAGTCTTCTCCGGCAAGAAACCAAAATTCAGCCATCTCATAATATTAGGCTGTCCTATGTACATACACATTCCAAAAGAGAAGAGAACACAATTAGATCCTTCAGGAAAGAAGGGTATATTTGTGGGATACTCTGAAAGGTCGAAGGATTATAGAATATATTTTCCAGGGTACAAGAAGATTGACATCAGTAGGGATGTGACATTTAATGAAGACACAGCTTACAACAAATCTAGAAAGAGACCTACTGAAGAACCTGAAGAAGCAGAAGTACCCAGAATTCATGATACAATCATGAACGAAGAAGCTCAATAAGAAGATCAAGAATTTGAAGAACCACAAAGACCTGTAGATCCACCTCTGGAGAAGAATCCTCATAAAAGGAAACCTGCTTGGGTATGAGAACTTATCCAAGGTGCTGAAAGATATGGGGCTCCAGAAGAGAATCATAGAGAAAGAAAGAGAACCAGATCCTGCTCCGGGTTTGTAGCTTTACTATGTGATTTCATTGATAAAGAACCTTCCAGTTACGAAGAAGTGGCATAATAGAAAGAATAGAAGGATGCTATGATCAAATAATACCAACCGATCATGAAGAATGATGTTTGGGATGTTGTCCCAAGACCAGAAGGGAAGTCAGTTGTAAATTCCAAATGGATCTACAAGATCAAGCATGCTGCAGATGATAGCATTGAAAAATATAAAGCAAGATTTGTGGAACGGGGTTTCTCTCAAAAAGAAGGAATAGATTATGAAGAAACTTTTGCACCTGTAGCCAGATACACATCTAGCAGATCGATACTTGCTCTGGCTACAGTGATGAAATGGAAGATACACCAAATGGATGTCAAGACTGCTTTCTTGAATGGTGTAGTAGAAGAGGAAGTTTATGTAGAACAACCACTCGGTTCTGAGACACATGATAGAGAGTCTCATGTATGCAGATTCAAGAAATCCCTGTATAGTTTGAGACAGGCACCTAGGACCTGGTACGATAGAATTGACAGCTTTTTATCCAGTTTGGGCTTTACCAAGAGTAAAGCAGATTCCAACCTTTACTACAAGGTTGAAGATGGAAATCCAATGATGCTTCTACTACATGTAGATGATCTATTTGTAACAAGTACGGATGGGTTGATTGCTGATACGAAGAGAAATCTTGTTGTTGAGTTCAAAATGAAGGACTTAGGGATTATGCATTACTTTCTAGGTATGGAACTATGGCAGAGTACAAATGGAATCTTCCTTGGACAAGGGAAGTATGCAATAGAGATCCTGAAGAGGTTTGGGATGATGGACTGCAAGGCTGTGGCCACACCTATGGCATCAAACCTGAAGCTATTAAGCGATGCTTCATTAGATTCAGTTGATGTTGTTACGGAGAGAAATTCCTATGTCTTGGGGTACCACAACAGATAGCTTAACTCCCGAAATCAATCCTTTCCAATATGCAATATAAATTAAATGTCTAACACTAAAGGATCGGACCTCATACCTATTCCGGATGGTTGAAGTAGATCCCCATTGAGCTTTCCAACTTCAGCTTGAATTGATAGATTAATTCCTCAACAACAAGTAAACAATACAAGCATTCTATATATCACGGTGTTAGATCTATTCTAGCATATATAATCAATAATGTACAAGCATTTGACATAATCCAATGGATAAAATATTCATTTAAACACACATTACTGGACAGGAAAAGATATTTCTATTAATATAAATCAGAGATTACAAAATACAACCTCTATCGGCACATATGTGAACCGGAGAAACTAAATCCCCCACTTGGGCCTCCACCACTTCAATCCTCCATCACTATATAGCAAGCTCACAAGAAAAAGGCCAGCTTGGGGAGAACACAAAAGTGCTCCAAGGGAAAAAGGGATGCAGACTCGAGCATAAGTTCCGACAATAATGGACTATAGTTTCTTTGCTCTTAATTCTCTCCTATGCCTTCAATGTACCAAGGGGTTCCTTATATAGCTTTCCAAAGAGGTAATGAAAGGTCAAATCCAAGCGATCTCAAGGCATATGGAAGGCCAGGAGTCAAATGAGTCAGATCCATGTCAAGGAAAACTCCAAAAGGATTTGGATTTTGTACACATCCTGATGTACACGGTTTTAGTGGTCAAACCCGCGTATATACGTGCTTATAGGTTTTTAGGGATGGTCAAGGAAACACCAAAGGACAAAAAATGGTCCATGGGGTCTAAGGAGTCTGCAGCGGGACAGGGGAAGACCATACAAAGTGTGATTCACTTGGAGTGGTGAAATCAGCTATAACAGATGCCCCCTAATGTGTGAGGTCAGAGGGGTCATACGATGGCCAAATTACATTATAAGTCCATCCCAGAAGTGGAGTGATGAACGATCCCAAATGGAAGACCAGCCACCCAATCAGCATAGTACAATAATACAACTTTGCACATAACTGCAAATACATATAGCAGTCTCGAATACATAAGAGTACAATGGCCATGAATAGGCATGATACAAGATATCACATAAGTGGTCATCACCACATACAATATACATATATCAGAATTGCCATGATGAAGATATACAAAGGACCATGATCTCCATAATGGCTGAATATATATGATAGATCAAAATCTCCATAGTGGCTGGAAATATCTAACATATACTGGAATCAAGTCACGAGAGCTGAAATCTCATGAACACTGGCATGATCAAGGAGGTAGCATATAAGAGATGCCACCAATCTGGAAATTCTTCTACACAAACTGCTATGAGTACATGTCCTACTATGAAAATAGAGGTGTCGAGGTCGAACATAGTAGTCCATCGTCTAATTACCGGTCATTAATGTATACCGTTAATAGACACGAGATCACCCACCGATGATAAAAATGGGAATCAAGGTACTAGAGTGAAAACTAACAAGTTTGAATAAATGTGTTGAGGTCGAACACTTGAGAGGATCCATCGATCAGGGGACATTGATGTATTCCCAAAGACTGTCGATGGCAAGAGAACCTACCACTGATGACTACAAGTCTCAAGGCACTCAAAATGACTCTAGATTCCAATCCCAGAATAAATGATCTGAAGTCGATGGGATGAAATCCACTGGAAGGAGGGCATTAAGGCATCCCCCATCATCCAACATGAGGTACTCAGCAAAGCTGTATAATGTGGAAGTACTCGATCTTAAGGTGCACGAACCAGTAACTGTACCGGGAATGGTCGACATGCAAAGTCAAGATAATTGAGGAATGGCCAACTCAGGTTTCAACTTCCTTCGAACAAGAGCATAACGACATATGGTGATTGAATGAAGGTAGCATAGACTCAATATACAAACTAGGACATCTCTGTGACACAGGAGGCATCGACAGAGGCTCCATAGGGACTGGAATCTTAACTAGTCAGTGGAGATAAACTTAGATAAACGAGTACAGCTCCTAAAGTCAAACTATAACCCAACCAATGGATGTGATATACAGTGCTTTGTTTGAAGGTGACAGGACTCGACAGCTTCCACAGATAACATCTTTCCTTGTCCGAATTTTTGGTTTTTTTATTTTTTTGGACTTTTTCAATTATTTAAAAATCTTGAAAAAGAATAAAATGGCTTTATAGTTACAGACTAGGAGGAGACAAGTGTCATAAGGGAAAACAAACTAGTTCCAAGCAGTGGAACATACCTATGCTCAATGCAAGGATACATGTGTAGGATATCTACACTTAGGAGAAAATCCCCTCCCGGTAAAAAGGGAAACAATCTGCGAAGGATTTAAAAAATGGCTTTGCATGGCTAGACATGAGACAAGCTTGGGCTATATAGCTAAAACACAATGTCAGGAGAGCTGCATAAAGCTCAATAAGACAGGGAAATCCCATGAGGCCGCACATAAGGTTTTTTCAATAATCTAATGGGCAAATTTGCAATTTCTTGTGCAGGATGGTCCTAGAGTGGAGAGAGCATGAACATGGTGAGGTAGAGGAAGTATTAAGGGCCGATATAATGCCTCAACAGGCTCTACATGCATGAAAACTCTACAAGTTTTGGTGTCTTGGTGGTTTGAGGGCCAAACCAAGACTATTACACATGCTAGTGGATTACTGGGATCCAGACTCAAAGTCCTTCCAGATAGATGGTATGTCCCTCACCATAGAGGTGGAAGACATATACTTCATTACTGGGCTTTCTAGATGAGGGGAAGTGGTGAACCTTCATTGTCGTGGTGGGCCAGGAGGTGGCCTGACTATCGACGAGTACATTGCAGTGTACTGCTATCCAGACACAGAGAACGTGGGGAGTCAAGTCCCTACCAACTCTATACAGGTGTTGAGCCTAAAGGCCATACTATTGACATTGGGTAGGATAGCAGGCTTGGTATCACTCCACCAGGCCTCGTAGCCTCTGATGTTCTATGCAGTGGAGTGCATGAGATCTACGATTTACGACTGGAGCACTACACTACTGAGCAACATGAAACAACAGATCAGTGAGTGTAAGGCAGGTAGAGTGCAGAACTTCAGGTTCAGTAGCATTTTGAGAACTTTTTTCTTTGAGCATGTTCCAGGATTGAGCCCTAGAGTGGATGTTCCTCTCCACAGGGTTTGAGATCCGGCCCAACGGCGTTGGGCAGATGCTATGCGCAGACAAGGGGGTGGTAGGGTGGCCAACCCATATCCAGCTGACTTATTTCTATGGTAGCGACGACAGATAGTTTCCATCGATGACTACCCCTATGCAGGGATATATTTCCGGGGAGACCCAGACATGCCGCTACCACCAGGATCGGCATATGGCGATATGGGTAATGAATCTCGACACTCTCTTTTTAAATTTTTTGAGTTATTTAATTTTTTTGTGTTTTCTTGACTATATGGAATCAAAAAGACATATTTTTGCGTGAAAATACATAGTGACACCTACCATTTGTGTGTAGATGTGGGACTATGGTGGCCAGAAGGCTTCCCTCGTCATAGACGGAGGGGAAGAGGAGATGACATCATGGGTGTGGATGTGGAGCAAATGCTTCAGAGCATTCATACCAATTTTGTGAGACTGACTCATAGATTTCGCATGGCACAAGTCGAGGACTTTCCTGAGGCTATGCAACGACAAGTGGTGGGTGTACCAGGAACATGGGTTTGATTATTCCGATGGCTAGCTAGAGCCATAGTGACTTTCCATGTTCACAACCCTCCTCCTCCTCCACAGGATTAGACACCTGGGAGTGTATACATTTTGTACTATCGTGTATTATATGTTGGTGGCTCGAAAGCCCCATTTTTGTACCATGACACTATGTATTATCACATTTTTGGATGTATATATAAAAAAATTTATGGTGATCGGTTTATTTATTTACATGAGTAAAAATTGTGTTTGTGATTAATTTATTATGAATGAAACAAATTCCAATCTAACATGTAGTTATCATATGAGTCAACAACTTGATTATTATTTCTTGGAATGTGTATATATGTTATATTGTCAAATTGTCGTTCTAACAATCTCACACGTAAGAATATTCTCAATAAAGTCAGAACTCTAACATGGTACAAACCATTGAGCTATGACACTAATAACTCTGAATCAAGACGTACCTCAAGAGAGAGAGAACCATGTGAAATGGCATCCCGTAGAAGCTCAATAACGGCACTATATTAAGCAACATTGTTGGAAGATGGCCGTAGACATACACCTCCTGAAGACTATACCTGACCCATAGGAGTGTAAATCACCCAAGAAGCAAAGGCTGAGTGTTGATTGTGATTGCTTGCACCATCCGTGAATCCTATTTAGGTGGAAGATTCCATTGACATCTGCAAAAGAAACGGAAACTAATCACAAACCCGATCATGATAAGAAAAAGACCTAACTATGCAAAATTGTACAATAACATACAATAAGAAGCCTTGGTTGAAGATCATGCATAGTATTTCTTAAGATAGAGCCCATTTCTAGGCTCTGCCAAGGCTGTTCCTTCGTAATCCACTAACTCATAAGCACCCTTCTCTAACATGCGCTTGACTACGTAAGGACCATGCCACATAGGATTAAATTTCCCTGTCCCCAAGGGTTCTTTCAGTTGATCCCACAAAAGGACCAAGTCTCCTTCACTAAACACCCTTGGATGGACAAACTTATCATATTGGGCCTTTACGCGACATTTATTAACTTCTAGAGCCACTAGGGCATCCCGACGTTGCTCGTCAAGTTGCTCGAGATGAACCAAACGCTCCTCCAATGGTGAAGTGTCCGGTAAGATTTCTATAGATAGCTTCAATGAAGGAATATCACATTCAACTAGAAATATCGAATCCACTCGATGTACAAGTTGATATGGAGAAAAACCAGTGGTAGTATTAATAGCGGTTTGATATTCCCACAAAGCAGGATATAACATGATGTGCCAATTGTTCTTCCTTTGTCCAATGGTTCATTAGATAATGGATTTGAGTGATTTATTCATTTCCTCTACCTGTCTATTCACTTGAGGGTAGTAAGAAGAGGAATGATCTTCCTTATATCCTAACTTCGATGCCAACTCTTCCATCATAGGGTTCTGAAAGTGCGAGCCATGGTCAGTGACAAGCTCTTTCAGAATCCTGAACCGAGTAATAATTTGGTTGAATACAAAGTGGGAGGCTGTCTCACCATCGGATTTTACTATAGGCATAGCCTCAACCCATTTTGTGAAGTAATCAATAGCCACTATAATATGATGGTTCCCCCCAGCTGAAGCTGGGTTTCAATCCATAAAATCGAGCCCCCACTTAGTGAAGGGACAGGTGGTGATAATGGGATGTAACGGGGCAGGTTTCGAGCACATATTACATGCGAACACCTGGAAAGGGTGGCACCTCTTGACTGCATCAACATAATCCTTAAAGATTGACGACTAGAAATAACCCGCTCTTAAAATCTTTTGAGCTGTAGAAAGCCCAAATAAATGACCACCACACGCCCCTCTATGGAAATCATTTAGCACTACCTCATCCTCCTCATGAGTTAAACAACGTCGTAAAATGGAATCTACCCCACGATGGTACAAAGTGTAATCCACTATGAGGTAGTTCTTAAAGACGTGATGTAATCATGGTCATTCATCTCGCGAGAGGTGAGTAGGGGTCTTCAGTGTTTGTAAATATATTATGATATCCCCATACCATGGGTCTAACATTGAGATTAAGAATATGTGTTCATCGACAAACGTACTTTCACAAACCGACTCCTCGGCCTCACTCAGGAAATCCGATATAATCTCTACA
This sequence comes from Pseudotsuga menziesii, assembly GCA_001517045.1. Lineage (NCBI taxonomy): Eukaryota > Viridiplantae > Streptophyta > Pinopsida > Pinales > Pinaceae > Pseudotsuga > Pseudotsuga menziesii. Next base: position 266,829 of record LPNX010199011.1, on the reverse strand, counting down.
AAAATTGAATACTTCTTCAATTTTGCCGAAACAAACTTGAGATCGAATTCTTGCATAATGACAATCCATTTATTATATTTTCCCCCAATCATCCTTCTGGTGAGGACGAACTGAAACGGATTGACATGGGCTACAACCAAGGTCTGGAAAACGAGAGTATAATGTCCCAACCGCTGAATCACATGTACGGTAGCTAAAGAAAGCTTCTCGACATGAGAATAACGAATCCCTACATCAATAAGGTTCCAGCTCAGATAATATATGGCATGCTCTTGGATATCCTCATCCTCTTGAAACAAAACCATACCAATCATCTCTAAAGACGCGGCCACATATAATAGAAAATCACGGCTATAGTTCGGGGGACTAATCACCGGGGCTGATGCTAGGGCTCGCTTGAGTGCATCAAAGGACTCGTGGGCTCACTCATCCCAATAAAAGAGGGTGTCTTTCTTCAAGAGACGCATGAAGCCTCTAATCAAATTGGCAAAGTTGACAACAAATATTCGTAAGAATTTTTCCATGCCTTGCAAACACTGAAGATGATGGATATTCTTCGGGGGAGACAACTAAAGTATTGCCTCAACCTTCAAAGGGTCGACTCTTATACCCTCTTTAAAAATGATGAATCCTAACAAATGACCTGACTTCACACAAAATATGCACTTATGAGGATTTAATCTAACTGATTAGTGCCGACATATTTTGAATACTAATCTCAAGTGATAGGGATGACGCATTCTCATACGAGAATGAGCAGCGAGGTCATCCAAAAATACTTCAATAATTCACTTGAGATCATGGAAGATCAAGGTCATCGCCCGCTAAAATGTAGCTCCGGCGTTTTTAAGGCCGAAAGGAATTTTCCAATATGAAAACGTTCCCCAAGGACAAATAAATGCAGTCTTATGTTGGTCCTTAGGTTTAATTTGTATTTTATTATATTCGGAAAAGTCATCCATGAAGGAGAACACCTCGCTACCCGCACACTCATCCAAAATCTGATCAATAAATGGTGTGGGGAAGTTGTCCTTAGGACAGGCACGATTCAAATCATGGAAATCAATACATATGCAGATCGCTCCCTGCTTCTTATCCACTAGAACAGGGTTTGAAACCCACTCCATCAAGGGAATGGGATAGATGAAATCGGCTTTCAACAGCTTCTCTATCTATGCCTTAATCGCGGGTGCTTTCCTAGGATTCACCGCACGTAAATGTTGTCGAACAGGCTTAGCATTGGGGTAAGTCTTAATTTCATGATTGACAATTCGAGGGTCAATATCTGGCATCTCGTCATAAGACCAAGCAAAAATATCACAGAGTTCCTTAAATAGCTCGGTGTATTCAAGAATCTCAGCATGGCAACATTCCGCCCCAATATAAACATTCTCTATCATGCCAGGATTGCGAGAGATGTTGATAGGAATCATCGAAGATATGTTTTCCATGTTTCCATCAACCATCAGACTAGGAGAGCTTAATGGAACCATGGGATTACCAACTCTCTAACTAAGAACCGCCCTAAAATCCTCACGCTCCAAGCAGTCAATCTATGGAAGGAAGTATGATCTATGATGGAGCTCCTCCCATGGTGGCTCAACTTCTGACATAGCCTCAATAATCGCTTCATATGAAGGGAAAACCATATCAAGGTAGTTATCTGCATGAGAAGACTATACCTCCCATGCCAACAGCACACAAGGGTCCTCCTCCTCCGTCCGCGAAGAGGAAGGACTAGGCTCTGATGTACACTCGAGATTAGCTTGATAAGCTATCATAGCTGTAGGAAACAACATGTTCGTCACGATGGGCTCACTTGAATTACTCGGTGCAGGAAGAATCCAAGGATCTTCCATATGACTTGTACGAAAAGACAACGATCTCATAGATGTCAAAGCCTCATCGAAACTAGATCCTATCATGAGGATTGGTGCAAGAAAACTAAAGCTTCCCATGAGGGATGGGTACATGCCTACACCCACACTCCCAGTTGTCAGCTGAGAATGTTCAACAATCGGGATCAAAGCTCCCGAAGATGCGGTTACAGATGGATTCTTGAATGTCGTTTGATCAATCGTTATGATCTTCCTGTTATGTGGAAAGCATACAACACGGAACAAGGAAGAAGCAATGGCTTGCATACTGTACATATAGTTCCTACCCAGCAAGAGATTGTAGTCAAGGGGTGCATCAACCACCTCAAACTCTATCGCAATAGTCTTCCCTCCCAAACAGACTTTAAGAGAAGGAAGGATGTCGTGCGGCCTAAAATATCTCCCATCGAACGCAGTTAACATGGTTGTTGACTTAGACAGCTCAGGGGAACCCAGACCCTTCCAGCAGGATAAATACATCACAGAAGCAGCAGCGCCCTCGTCAATCACAGTGTGCTTGATGATCATATTAAGAAATTCTACCTGAATCAAAAGAGACACATAGTAGGGAAAGTGAGGCTGGGTTTCAAATTTGATCATGGAGGAAGAATCATCATCATTCACACCAAGGGCAGAAAGCAATGCCTTCCTTTGTGAAGGACAACTCTGAAGCACTTCCAATGCAGACATCGCACAAGGAGTGTGGCCCAAATCCTCAACAACTGAATAGTTCTAGGCAGCTCGAGCATTTGGATTATGCCCTGAATGCTTAAGGACTCCCTTAGGAATGCGATGTGTAGTCTTAGGTTTATCCATAGGTTTCTCAATACGCAAAGGGGACCCTGGTGGATCAGGATCTTTACCTGGGCTAGGTTGTGATGAACTATAATATTTCGCACGCGTCACAACTTTTGCAGCACGGACCATGTTAATGCACCCATGACCACTAGTCTCCGGCAGATCATGATCATCAGCAGATTGGTCATGGGACTTCAAGTTCATATTTTGATTATGCGGTAAAGGGTTAGTTAGCACAACTGGGCCATGTGCCAAGAATCTCGAAGCTTCCTCAATATGAGGGCACAAGTAAGTGAGGTGATCGTCCTTACATAACTTGCAAGGGAACTTAACCTTATGTTTACCTTGCTTGTCCCCCCCAGCATTATGGCCATTCTTGTCATTATTATTAGCATTCTCATTCTTATTCCCACCCTTATGATTATTTCTACCCTTTTTTCTATTACGTCTGGGATGTTGGTTACCCTTCTGGTCTGACGATTGCACATAAAGTACATTCACCGTTTGGGTGGGTTGAGATGAAGCCGTAGCTTGTCCTGAAGCAGATTGGTTGATTGACAACTGGCTAACTTGTTTTGCAACCAAATCTATAGGTTTGGCACTTGCACAACCCACAATGCCATCGGCATGTGGTCCAAGTTTGACTTTGGGGTCGAAACTGGAACATGGAGCATTGGGAATAATCTCATACAACAAATCGGAATAAGCATAGATCAAGTCTAGTTCCTGCGCCCTAAAAAATGCTTGTTCCTCATTCTGCACTATGGATGTAGAAACATCCTTCGCTATATACGGTAATAACGACTTGAGGAACCACTCAAGGAGGAACTCCGTTGGTATAAAGGATTTAATTAAACTCTTCCGTCTATGCCACTCTTGAATATGATCAAAGATATGGGTGGCTTTATCTTGCCGAAATGTTGACAAGATTTCAGTTCCAACGTCATAACGCACTGGTAGCTGGAAGTGATTAAGAAAAGTCATTGCAAGGTCGTCGAACAAAGAAAAAGCTCCCCTAGGTAACTCTATATACCATTTCGCGGCAGGCCCTATGAGGGTGCATTGAAATAGTCTCAAACGGATTGAGTCCTGATGTAAAGAATTCGAAGAGCCCCATAGGTGAAACTTAGTAACATGTTCACTCGGATCCTCTCCCGTTTTTCCCTCGAACTTAGATATGTCCGAAGGAATCTTGGTAGGGACAGCTGGCCAAGCCGGGTCCTGAGCCACATGATCGTTTGTCAATATTGACAAGTCAAGAAGATTGAACATCGTAAGGAAAGGGAGCCTAGGATGACAAGGTCAATGGACCTCTCCTTGATTCATATAGGTTTGATTGCCACCATGGCCTTGGTGATAGCGCCCTCCTCCCATATAACTTGTATAGGGTGGCATGGAAGCACCATAGTGAGGTGGACCTTGACTAGTAGGAGCTACAAAGCCATAATTAGGAGAGTAAATAGGTTTCTGATACCCACCCCCATAAGGTGAAGAACCATGTCCATACTGCATCCCATAATATGGTCCATAGGTCATCGCATGCAATGCCCCATGAGACACTCCATCGGTAGGAAGATACGCTTCGGAAGTAGGAATATACATACCGAAAGTAGGGATATATGCCCCGAAAGTAGTAACATGACCTCTAGAAGCATGAACATAACCTCCCAAAGCAACGGGAGGTATGTAAACTTGACACACAATCAGTCTAGTAACCGCAGTATGAACCTGACTCGTAGCCATGTGTCGACTCGAAGGACCACATGAATAAGGTGGAGGATGGACATTTAAAGAACTAGGGATAGAGGACGAAGGGATATGAGTAATCAAGTATGTATTATTCCCTATCGTCACTCATCTCAGATCCAATATCCTAATAGGATCACTAACCCTAGACCTAGGAGGAATATGTGATGTAACTTCCACCACCGGGATGGAAGGTGTAATGTGACTAGTGCTCCCAAACCTCTCTGCATGGTAAGGAATGAGAGTGCCCCTAGGTATAGTGTTAGGCTTGAATTCAGATTCGACATGAAATGCCAAATCATGTGTAGGAAAACCAGTCACACCATAACTACCGGAGCTAGTGCTGGCGGGTTCAAAATGAGTCTCGGCCTCCTTCGGTATTCCATACCGGTACACGTCAATGTGGAATCAACCCTAGAGTGAGTAGGTCTATCATGTATGGTTCCTATCTCAGAAATCACAGGACCTAACTCAGCCAAGTTGGGTGAAGGATCGTAAGTATGAGTAAACTCCCCATCATCTACACGAATGGCAGAAGGAGGTTCAGGAATACCTTCTAAATGGTCTCCCATGGTGTGTGAATCAATGTGCAACATAGTCCGCATGGACTGTCTAGGTCTCTCTCCCAAAGGAGGAGGAGAAGTAGAAGGTGGAAGTCCTGCTAAATGACGTGAGCGATGAGGAGCTGCACCCAAATCCACAATGACTCAAAAAAATGAAAATACTCTCTATTTACGTAAACCCTAGTCCAAGTATCGTGCACAGAGCAATCACTAATAAAATCTAAAGCCAAATGCAAGCAAACAAGGGTTGGATAAGTGAGCTCCCGAATGAAGCAGGTATGTCTCGCCTAGGAGAGGCTTGAGACTCCCATACACAACAAGCGGAGGTACATAACCAATTATTGTGGCCCTCGGGTTCAACGTGTAAAGAAATTGTGTTGTTTGACCCCAACCTGGTTGGGACACCCGCAGAATAAGCCATGCAAAGTACCCCCTCGATATCCTAAGTAAGGCCACTAAGGTCACCTCAATATAATCAATGCTCAGGTGGACAGTAGTAGGTGGGATTGACCGTATGGGTAGGGTAGCAAAGCCCGAAACTCTCGAAAGATCCCCCAGATACGAATACAATCCTAGAAATATCGCCGGTGCTACTCGGTTATGACTAGGGGTCATCCCAATCAATAACTGCTCACACTGCCTCGTGCTTAACTCCCTTTTGAGAGAGGATCCTGACAAACACTGGTTATACCAAGGATTTCACACACTCACCTCGACAGACACATACATGTTGTTGTTTAGTGATCTTGGAGAATTGACTTACAATGAACTATTCCAAGATCCTAAAACCTAAGCTTGTTGGTGCACCCTATAAAAGAAAAGAGTGTAGTTCATTTTAATTTAGCGTTGATTTTAATTGGATTTATTAATAAAAAACGGGATATGGTCATGCAACTAATGGTGTTATGACGCAACATGAAGTAAAATTCACACGTAACAATCAATGCAAATGCATTGTGTCCATGAAAATAGGGTATGCTACTACATGAAATGCACAATTTTTCTTCAAATGATGAATGCAAGCTTTCCTATATGAATTCCTAACTAATACTCCAAAGCAAATCTATTGCAAGTACAATGGCAAATGCAAAATTCAATGCATGATGATAAGCAAATGTTTTTGAATTTTTTGAAATAAAATGAGATGCAAAAAGCAAAAGGGTGATTCTACAACCCCTTGACTCTGCAAGCATACATAAACAACACTCAAGCAAAGCACTAAGGTAAAAGAACTCTAATGCACTAATCTCAAACAAAAAATCGAAAATGCCATGACAAGAACCTTTTTAAAAAGAAAAAAATTTAGCCTAAAAAAAACGTTTCTGGTCAGAAACAGAGGTATCAATAGACTCAGGCAGTGCCAAAGGAGACTCAGCAAATATCAAAATTCACCCAGCAACCATTTAAATTCCACAAAAAGGAAAAAACAAGGGCATACATGATTGTTCGCAGTAAACCTGCGTGTATACACGGAAATCAAAGAGAAACCCGAGTGTATACGCGACTATGAGTTAAAAACTCGCGTATAGGAAGAAAGGTGCATAAAATCAAGGCAAACAGATAGGCTGAGACAAAATTCACACCAATCAGAATCTACCAGGCATACATGCCCCTAGACCCGACATAGAAACAAGAGTTAAAGAGAAATTCAAATGCATTGAATGCCGAGAAAACAACCCCCAAAGGACAAATACTAGGAACTCCCCAGCGGAGTTGCCAATTCTGTTACGGAGAGAAATTCCTATGGCTTGGGGTACCACAACAGAAATATTGACTCCATAAATCTATCCTTTCCAATATGCAATATAACTTAAATGTCTAACACTAAAGGATCAGAGCTTGTACCTTATTCCGGACGGTTGAAGTAGATCCTCGTTGAGCTTTCCAACTTCAGCTTGAATTGATAGATTACTTTCTCAACAACAAGTAAACAATACAAGAATTCTATATATCATGGTGTTAGATATATTCTAGCAGATATAATCAATAATGTACAAGCATTTGACATAATCCAATGGATAAAATATTCATTCAAACACACATTATTGGATAGGAAAATATATTTCTATTAATATAAATCAGAGATTACAAGATACAACCTTTGTCAGCATGTCTGCGAACTGGAGAAACTGAATCCCCCACTTGGGTCTCCACCACTTCAATCCTCCATCACTAGATAGCAAGCTCACAAGCAAAAGGAAAGCTTGGGGAGAACACAAAAGTGCTCCAAGGGACAAAGGGATGCAAACTCAAGCATAAGTTCCAAGAACAATGGACTATAGTTTCCTTGCTCTTAATTCTCTCTTATGCCTTCAATGTACCAAGGGGTTCCTTATATACAGTTTCAAAGAGGTAATGAAAGGTCGAATCCGAGTGATCTCAAGGAATATGGAAGGCCAGGAGTCAAATGAGTCGGATCCATGTCAAGGAAAACTCCAAAAGGATTTGGATTTTGTACACATCCCGATGTACACGGTTTTAGTGGTCAAACCCACGTATATACGCACTTATAGGTTTAAAAGTCATGTGTATTATCTTTCACTTGTTTTTAGGGATGGTCAAGGAAACATCAAAGGACAAAAAATGGTCCATGGGTTCTAAGGAGTCTACAGTGGGACAGGGGAAAGCCATACAAAGTGTGATTCACCTAGAGTAGTGAAATCAGCTATAACAGATGCTACGATGTATTGTCAGATGATTGGGTCATTGATGTACCTGATGAACATGAGATAAGACATTTTATTTGCTGTGAACTCCTTGAGCCAATTCTTAACAAATCCAAGAAATGTTCACTTGATTGTTGCAAAGCATATTATGAGGTACCTAAGGGGTACAGTTGATTATGGACTCAAGTACGATGTGAATCAGAAGATTAACCTGGAGGGTTATGTTGATTCAGATTTGGCAAGCAGTGCCATCGATAGGAATATCACTTCAGGGTGTTGCTTCAATATGGGATCAGGTATGATCTCTTGGTTTAGCAGGAAGCAATCCTGTGTGGCACTGAGTATAGTTAAAGCAGAGTATGTTGGAGCTTATTTAGCTATTTGTGAGGCAGTAAGCCTATGTAAGCTACTGTATGATTTATTTGATCTCCAGTTGGATGCTACTTGTATACATTGTGAGAACTAGAGTTGTGTAAAGTTGTCAGAGAATCCAGTGTTCCATGACAAGATAAACCATATCGTGATCAAGTACCACTATATCAAGGATATGGTGCAGAGGGGAGCATTGAAGCTCTAGTATGTTGTGACGGAGGAATATATAGCTAATGTCTTGACAAATCCATTGGCTAGGGCGAAGTTCAAGTACTTCAGAGAGAAGCTTGGTGTTCTCCAAATCGATATTTCCTCCAAGGGAAAGTGATGAGTCCCATAGCCTTTTTGTCATGGTGAGAGGATTGGTTCCTTCCATGGTCAAATGTAAGGGTTGAGCCATTCTGTCATGGTGAGAGGATTGGTTCCTTCCATGTCAGATATGAGTGTTGAGATCCATAGCTATTCTGATGAGTAGTTTAGATATAAGGGCTGAGCCATTCTATCATGGTGAGAGGATTGCTTCCTTCCATGTCAGATATGAGTGTTGGCCATTCTGTTGAGTAGGACAGATGCAAGGGAAATTGCCATTATTTGAATGGAGCTACCTAGTGAGGTACCAAGAAAACTCAATCTAGGACTGAAAATCCATTCTGATGTGATAGAGGGATGTGTTCCCACTTGATCAGATGTAAGGGATAAAACATTCTGTCATGTCTAAAGGATTAATTTCCTTCCATGTTAGATGTGAGTGTTTTCCAATCCAACGAGTAAGTTGGATGTAAGGGAAACTACCATTCTCTAGGAGAATGGAGGCACCTGGTCAGTTACCAGGTAGCTCAGTCAAGGAGGACTGGGGGCCATTATAATATGACTTTAGGATTGGTTCCTACAAGATCAGATGTGGGTGCAGAGCCCTTCCATCATTGCGAGTAGGATGTGTTTCCACCTGGATGGATGTAAGTGCAGATCCCTTCCATCATTGTGAGAAAGAGGTGTTCCTATCTGGATGGATGTAAGTGTAGAGCCTTTTCATCATTGTGAGCAGGACGTGTTCCAACCTAGATGAATGTAAGTGCAGAAATATTTCATCATTATGAGAAGGATGTGCTCCAGCCTAGATGAGATTCTTTCATCATTGTGAGCAGGATGTGGTTCTGGCTTGGGTGGAAGAATAGAGTTCTTCCATCATTATGAGCAAGATGTGGTTCTGACCTGGATGAAAGTGAGGAAATATTCCATCATTGTGAGCAGGATGTGTTTCGGCCTAGATGGAAGTGCGAAACTCTTCCATCATTGTGATCAGGATGTGTTCCATCCTATATGGACGTGAGTACTATGCCTTTCTGATGAGTAGGTCAGATATAAGTGCTGAAGAAGACCTACATGAGGGCTAGACCTACATCTAGCATGAAAAAGGGCTGGCTCGGTAGAACTTCCTGTGACGAGAAGAATCATGAGATATCACTAGTGATGATCTAGATCCAGTGATTATCCAGATCCAGTGATGATGCCCAGTGATGATCCAGAGCTAGTGATGATGACCAGTGATGATCCAGATGGAGTGATGATCTAGATCCAGTGATGATGATCCAGATCAAGTGGTGATCCAAATCCAGTGATGATGTCCCATGATGATCCACATCGAGAGATGATCCAAATTCAAAGATGAAGATGACTTAAATATAAAGATGACTTGAAGATGAATATGACTTGAAGACAAAGAATACTTGAGATGCAAATGACAAGATGATCCAGCTGATACAGAGAAGAAGACCAGTACTGAAAATTACGTCGAAAGAATACCTTCCTAGTTAAGAGGGAGAGTTGATGTATTTGTAACTTTAGAATGTATTCATCTATGTATCTTATGTATTGTAACCCGATGTTTATTCCAGGATGTATCTATAATGTAATTGAGTCATGTTGTCATGACCCGATGTTCCGATCGAGAGGATCAATAATGTAAACAAGTCATGTCAAGTCATTGTGGGTAATCCTCCGATTGTATAAGGGTTAAAGTCCCCATAGTTTCAGGGAACTAGGGTTATTAGACTCTCCTAGTAGAGGTCTTCCCTGTAGGGTTCTATTCATGTCGGGATTAGTATAAATAGAGAACTGGAGTCTCTATTTATCACACAACACATACACACTCAATTATAGCGCATAGCTAAGAAAGGAGAAGACACCGAGGCTAGACAAGAAGAAGATTACTGCTGTCGGGAGATCACTTACTATTTTGGAATATTATTGTTTTGGTGTTGATTCTATCTCTGAGGAATTTGTGAGGCTTTCTCCATTTATGGTTTCCCCGAGAAAAAACATTGTGTTCATTGTCTCTTGTGTTTGATTGCTGTACTTGTTATTCTCTCAGTTAAAGATCCTAATAATGCTAGCTTAATGTTGAAAAACTAACAAACACAACGTCATGGAGGAAAGTAACAAGTTGATACCCAGTCTTTCCATTTGGCTTCTTCATTTTTCTGTCAACAAAATTCTCCTTGTAGTGGAATCTTTAATAGTGGAGTCACCGATGAAAAATTGTAGTCTAAAAGGTTCTCTGACTTTGTTCACCTCTCAAAATCAGATGAATAATGATATCCCATGGAAGATATAGTTCAGCTTCATCTCTGACAATGGCACCAAAGACATTAGTTCCAGAAATTGTTCTTAGACTACTAGAAGAACAAGCCAACACAATCTCAAATAAAAATAAAATAAAATTGGTTTTAAGGGTTTTGGTTTTTAGTTTTGGTTGAAAACTTCATCAATCAAGGAGGAAATAAAAAACAAGCTGCTAATACAGAACTGAATCATGCAAGTTGGATAAACTAGGGTTCAAACACATTCCAATAAACCATAAACATTACACATGAAACACTAACTTCATCCACAAGCTATAAGCATTTATATGAATAAACCTTTAAACATGAAATGAAATTGTAAACTGAGCAATCAACCATATCAGAAATGAAAAAGCATGACAGGTAAAAGGGCTTATCAGTTTATATATAATCAACAATAGTCATCCTCTTACATAAGAGTTATAAGTGCTAGCTTGAGAAATCAAACTTCCAAAAGCCTCTCCTTGAGTGAAAAATCCCCCACAAAACTATATGTTTGTCTTCATTTTATCATTACAAAAGTAGAGTAGTTTCATAACTACCTTCTAGGTCGAAATTTGAAACAGTTACATGATAATTCAAAATCTTTAAAGACAATTAACCGAAAAATAACAAATCGGATTTGTGGAGATTTGGTGAATTTCTGAAAATTTGGGTCTTAAAGACGCCTTCATATCTCTCAATCCGAAACACCTGTGAAAAATATGAGAGACATTTTTTTAAATAAGTATGTTATGAACAAAAACCTCTCTTGGTTTTTCAAAATTCCCCTTCAATTGATCGAAATACATGCTGCAAATGTGTAACTAAAACAAGAAATTATTAAATAATTCAAACCCTGAAAATAGGCCACAAAGATGAATTTGAATCTCTCAAACGATAATATATGTTGCACAAATGAGAGAGGTTTTTGTGAATGAGTCTGCTGTAGACAAAAACCTCCTTTTTTTTCCTGAATTTATTTCCATCTCCTCGTAATCTGCTCCCAATGACAATGACAAAAACAGGAAAAACAGAGCTGCTACAGGAATCTCCTCATGAAAATATTTGACAAAGGACTCAAAAATTAGAGTTAGATTATAAATCAAAACTTGGAATAAACTTTTATTATAATTTTTTGAAAGCTTAAAGATGTACATATTAACTAATAAGCCCAAAAGACAAACCCTAAAACTAAAATAATGAAATCATTCAACCATTAAAAGCATTAAATCCAACGAAAATTATTGATTGTCAAAAATTATTAAAATCAACATAAAATGTAAAATCATTTGAAAATTAGGACAAAAATAACAGATAAACTAAGAACAAGATCTAGTTATAACAGATAGAAAAAATTGTTTCTTTCCAGAAAATGTAGTCGCATATGCACTCTCCAGAAAAGATGAGGATATTTCCTCTTACTCCATATTTGTTGCAATTCCTGAATGACTAGATGAAATACGAAGCGAATATTCCAAGGACCCAAAAACAACCACTATAATTAAGAACTCCAACCATGACCCCAAGTTTGAATGGAAAAGTGATATCCTTTAATATAAGGGGAGGATTTATTTAAAATCAAAATCTAATTTCAAGGTTAAGGTAATGAAGGAATCCCATTAATCACCAAATGTGGGACACGTAGGATTCTTCAAATCTTATTATAATGCAAGAAGGTCATTTTTCTAGAATGGAATGCAAAATGATATCCAACAATATGTGGCAGAATGCAACAAATTCCAAGGGAACAAAAGAAGAAATGTTTTAACCCCAGGGTTACTCCACCCCCTACACATTCCAAACCAAAAATGGGAAGAGATATCAAGGGATTTCATCGATGGGTTACCTCCGTCAGAAGGAAAGGAAAAAAAATCCTTGTAGTGGTCAATTGATTAACCAAATTTGCTCACTTCATGGAAATAAAAAAAATAGACGTGACAAAACAAATTGCAGATGTATTTTGAAAAAATATCTACAAATTACATGGCTTCCCAAAATTCACCGTCAGCGATAGAGATGAAAAATTTAATGGAAACTTTTGGAGGAAATTTTTCAAACAAGTAGGAACATCACTCAATATGATCTCAACTTACCACCCCCAAACAAATGGTCATACTGAAGTCGTAAATAAATGCTTAGAAGCATATCTACAATGTTTCATAACAGATAAACAAAACCATTGGTCTCAATGGTTACACTTAGTAGAGTGGTGGTACAATTCAACATGCCACACCTCTGCAAAAATTACCCCCTTCCAAGCTTTATGTATGAACCTCCAAATTATAAGGATTTAGTTCTAAAATACACTAATGTGCTAGAAGTAAGGAACCAACTAGAGAAATCTCAAAAAATGATTGAATTACTCAAGGATAACTTAGTCACGGAACAAAACCGTATGAGGCAACAAGTAGATCAACGCAGAACCGAAAGAGAATTTGAATTAGGAGACTTGGTGTTTGTAAGCCTACAACCTTATAAACAGGTGTCCCTTAAAAGTGGAAGAAAAAACAAGTTGGCCCCAAAGTTCTATGGACCGTACCATATTACCAAGAAGATTATTCAAGTTGCGTATAAATTACAATTACTTGATAAAAGTCATATCCACATTGTCTTCCATGTATCATGTCTCAAAACAATGTTGGGTCAACATCAAATAGTACAAACAATACTTCCTATTTTAGATGATGAAGGAAGGATCATTTGGGAACCAGAGGCAATCATTACATCCAGAGAAAGAAGGATTCGTTCTCAGGCACTCAAGGAATATCTCATTAGGTGGAAGAATTTTCTAGATGAAGACACATCACGGGAGACAAACTAGTTTCGTCAACAATATATGTCCTTACCCTTGCTTTGAGTACAAAGTGTTATAAAATACGGCGGTAATGTTATGTATATAAATATTTATGATCAAGTATTTTAATATTAAATGTAATATTAGTTAAGCTGAAATGTAGGGTCACACCATTTCATTGAAATGGTGTGTTTTGACCTATAAAAGGTCTTCTCACTTATTGTAAAAAATTGTCATCCAATAATTATTTTCATTGTGCCTTTCATTGTGTCTAAATTTGAAATATGTGGGATTACTAGTGAGTTGTCTCGCGTTGCTTAACCATTTTCATTATTGATTGGTAATCCATGAAATTTCTCCATGTTTGACTTCAAACATGCATTCACATGGATTAACTTGTACATAAGTGTGAATATTGGATGAAGACTATATTTTTATTGTTCCAGTAATTCAACAGTATTCTTTTCATTCAGTTGGAAGCATTTGTTTTCAGTCAGCTTGAACAGTTCCTCATCATGGATTAGATTTGTCCTTCATAAGTTTCAGCTTCCAGCTACATCTCTCAGTGGAAGTTAACCAAGGATTCTACGGAGGTAACACTTGAGGTAGAATGGCATGATTTTTTTATTTATCAAAAATTTAGGAATATGTCATGAAGAACCACTAAGCATTACCGATTTCCATTTTCTATATAGCATTTTTTCCCATTCCCATCCTTGCCCACTCAATTCTAACACTTCATCATTCCAATTCACACACATCTAAATCAAGTCCTTCCCTACACCTTTCCTACATCCAAGCATGAGAAAATTATTTTCTGCTATCACACAAGAACCAGCAGTAAGAAGATAAGCATTGGTTCATGCACATGGACAAGCCTAGAAAACCATTGGAAGAAAGGAATATTTGTTGTTGCGAAACAAAGACCAATAGTAAGGAGATAATTTGATACACATGCACAAGCCAAGACCACTACCAAAAGAGAGTAATAGGATCCACAAGAATGTACAACAAAAAGAGTTGATGTAGATGCCATTCCTTCACAAGAGTATGCTATCATACAAGCAAGGTGGAAAACATAGCCATGATTTCTTTGATTTGTTTGCTTGGTTCACTGGTGCACATGATGGTTCACATCTTCATAAGTCAAAATTATTGAGAGCCATATTTTATATGGTATATGGATTGTCCACAATTTTATACATATGGTAAATGCATTCAATGAGTTGGCACACTCATAGTTGATGACAAATAGGTTGCATACAATGGACTATTAAAATATCTTTCCTAGCCTTATGATTCATGGCCATCTTGTGTGAAACATCGTGGTTACTTTCTTCCACAAATAAAAAAACACAATCAACCTTTGTATTCAGGCCTTGTAGCAACATTTGACAAATACATAATGTCATATCAATAATGTTTTGAACAACATGATGATAGAATTTTTAGAACATGATTTTGGGTATCTTTGATCTCTATTTTCATTTTCATTACAACCATTTCAAACAACAGTCAACATTTCTAGCTTATGAATATGTTTCCATATAAGAAAGGTATGAGTTCCTTGGCTCATCTGTAACATCCACCAATGCATACATTGGTTTTAGCCATCATGAGAAATCTAGCTTTTGCAACTCCAATTTTATCAAGATTTTCATTTACATTTTCAGAATTTGATGTGAGAGTTGGTCCATGGTTATTGGCATCAAAATTATAACAAGGCCGTGAAAATATGAATAAAGGCATTTATTCGGAAATGGAGTATTCAAAGATGTGATTAATGGAATGTATTGTGCATAACCATCAGCCTCAACATTTTATTTTCTTTAGGCCCAAATCGGTTAAATATATCATTCCAAGGGTAATAATGATATGCAGTACAACTTGTTGTGAGCATATTTAAAGGAGATCATTGAATGTAAAGTTGTTGGAGAAAATATTTTCAAAGCATAACACAATGGATACTTGAGCGTTATTCATTGTTGTTTCTTCAATCAAAGAAAAATGGAAATGTTTGGCAGCTAAAGGTATAATTGGAAGATGTTTTAGTTATCAGTTATAGCCATTTCATATAATAGTAATATTTCTTCTCTATGGAAGCTCAAAGATGTTATTGCACCAGGTTTATGTTTTGTTTTCCATATTGCATACTCAACCTAAGAAATAAACCTTGTATTTGGATTGAATGATATAACTGTAAAATTTGGCGTTGATACAAGCACAATGGAAATCTTGTAGTAGCCTTTCCAAGGTCTGGTGTGAAATTTATTTAAGCAACATTAAGGTAATTATTACTCCTAATATTGGTCTATTGTCAAGAAAAGATGCATGTGGACATGCTCTGTCTTCTATTTGGGGGAGTGTTATATTTTTAATCATTCAAGCTAGCATTATCTTAGGATCTTTAATTGAGAGAATAACATGCACAACAATAAACACAAGAGACAAGAGACACAAATAATTTTCCTCGGGGAAAACATAAAGGAGAAAACCCCACAACTTCCTCAGAGATAGAATTAGCACCAATGGCAGCAGTAAAACCCGAAAACAGAAAAGATGATCTCCACAGCTCGTTCTCTCTCTTACACTGAGAGAGCTTCTCCTCTCTCACTCATACGCCCTAATGAGTGTGTGTGTGTGTGATAAATAGAGAGGCTCACTCTCTATTTATATTATTTCGTTCATTTGAAACCCACTCCAACATGTCGGCCTCCCTTAAGAAATTACTTACTAGAGCCGACATCTCTAGGAGTGTCTAATAACCCTAGTGCCCCACAACTTGTGGGGACTTTTCCTCCTCTGACCAACAAGGAGGGTTATCCTTAACACAACATTGGGGACTATTGCCCCAACTTACAATGACTCACCTAGGGTTGACTTCTCTAGGATAGTCTAATAACCCTAGGGCCCCACAAATGTAGGGATTTTAACCCTTGAAAAATAGGAGGGTTACCCACAATGACTTGACATGACTTGTTCACATTATAGAAACTCCCGATCGGAACATCGGGGTGAAATGACTCAATTACATTAAAAACACGTCCCAAAATAAACATAAGGGTATAATACATAAGATATACAAGTGAATACATTCTAAAGTTACAATTACATCAACACTCCCTCTTAACTAGGAAGGTATTCTCTCGACACAAGTCTTCTTTTATGTATCATCTAGATCATCATCAAATTCTCATCATCTTCAAGTCATCTTCATCTGGATCTAGATCATCACTCGATCTGGATCATCATCACTGGATCTAGATCATCACTCGATCTGGATCATCATCAAGTCTGGATCGTCACTCTTAGATCATCATCAAGTATGGATCATCACTTGATATGGATCATCACTACTGGATCATCATCAAGTTTGGATCATCACTTGATCTGGATCATCACTATTGGATCATCATCAAGTTTGGATCATCACTTGATCTGGATCGTCACTATTGGATCATCATCAAGTCTGGATCATCACTTAATCTGGATCATCAATGCTAGATCATCATCAAGTCTAGATCATCACTTGATCTGGATTGTCACTATTGGATCATCATCAAGTCTGGATCATCACTTGATCATCATCAAAGTGGTATCATCACTGAATCATCACCATCATTATTACTTCTACTATCTCAATCAAATGGTGTTATCTCTTCATTCTTCTCATCACAAGAAGTTCTATATAGAGCCAACCCTTTTTCATGCTGGTTGTAATCCTAGCCTCCATGTAGGTCTTCTTCAGCACTTATATCTGACCCTAAGTCAGAATGGCCCACCCAGCTCTTACATCTGACCTCATCTTATCAAAAAGGCACACCCAGCACTCACATCTGACCTCATCTTGTTAGACAGGCCCAGCACTCACATCTAACCATGTGTAAACACATCCTGCTAGAATGGCTCAGCACTTATATCCGACCATGTGCGAACACACTGCATTGGAAGGGCTATTCACTTACATCTGACCATGTTCAAAAACACTGCATTGGAAGGGCTCAACACTTACATTCAACCATGTTCGAAAACACTGCATCGAAAGGTCTCTGCACTTCCATTCGACCATGTTCGAAAACATTGCATCGAAAGGGCTCTCAGTCCTAGACTGTGGATTCCTGGTAACAAAAACAGGTGCCTCCATTCTCCTAGAGAATGGCATCAGCCTTTATATCTAATCAAGTGGGAACACATCCGTCAATCATATCAGAATGGCCATGCACTCACATCTTATCATGTAAGGCTACCTCCCACAGTCATATCAGAATGGCCCTCATTCCCAGACTGAGTATTCCTGGTAACTAACTAGGTGCCTCCATTGTCCCATAGAATGGCAAATTCGCACCAAGCTAAGTATTCCTGGTAACTAATAAGGTGCCTCCATTCCAAGAATGGCATTCATCACTTATATCTGATCATGTAGGAACCAATCCTACAGTCACATCAGAATGGCTCAACACTCACCTTTGACATGAAAGGAACCAAATCCTGTCACGATGAGAAAATGGCTCAGCCCTTAAATCTAACCATGGAAGGAACCTAATCCTCTCACCATGTTAGAATGGCTCTAGGTCTCATCATTTCCCCTTGGAGGGAACCTCGATCTTGAGAAAACCAAGCTTCTCCCTAAATTATTCAAACTTCACTTTGGCCATTTCTAGCATAGAATCACATCATGGCTAATTATTTCCAAGGATAACCTGCAAGCTTCACCAGGACCGATTACATCCGAGGACAACCTACAGGACCATTTACGTCCAAGCAATCTATGAGCTTCTCCAGGATTTATGCTCAGACAACCTGTCTCATTAGCTATGCTAGAAATTCCTCTTTCGAGAGATCTCTATCTGGATCACTACTCCTCTCTGCATCATACAAAAATGCAATTCAGATCAACCAAATCAAATAGTAGTTTTGAAAAGAAACATACTACCTCCCAAATAGCAAGTGGCAACATATTTTGCCTCAGCTGTACTCACCTCCATGCAGGACTCCATCCTGCCAAACCAAGAGATCACACTTGATCCCATACTCAATTGTACCTTTCAGGTACCTCACTACATCCTTTGTAACCATCAGGTGAACATGTCTCAATGTGTTCACAGCAAAGCAAATATCTAGTCTCGTATTCGTCAGGTACATCAAGGAATAAATCATATGACAATACATCATGGCATCAACCGACTCTGATGAAGCAACACTCAATAGATTCAGGTTCGATGCCATAGGTGTGGTCATGGCCTTGCAGTCCATCATCCTAGACCTCTTCAATATCTCTACTGCATACTTCCTTTGTCCACATCTCCATGCATAGAATGTAGTGCATCATCCCCAAGTCTTCTTCTTGCAAATTTAATGAGTTCCTCTTTTCTGTCAGGAACAAGTCATCAACATATAACAGGGGCATCACTGGAGTTCTACCTTCAAACTTGAAGAAAAGGTTGGAATCCTCTTTACTCTCAATAAAGACTAGAGTCATCAGTAATATTTCCATCCTGTTGTACCATTTCAAACCTCAAGATCTTCTGCAGTCACTCCCTCTTAAGCAGAGCATCATTCTCCCTCTATCATTCGCACTCTATGCACTGAAACATTTTGTACCGGAGTGACAAGTAGCTTCCTCTGCTACTAATATTCTATGTATCCATCTAGGATCATTGGATACTAAGATACTTTATCTTGAACTTTTTCAAAATATTCTTCTCGCACCCATCTGTGAGCTTGTCATCCTCTATAGACTTTTATCTTCAACCTTGTAGCAAAGGTTCAGTTCTTCATCAAGCTCCTCATTTATGTGTTATCCCATGGGTGTCTTCTGAGCTCGTACACTGCCTTCTTTAATTTGCACACATGATTCTTCCTGTCATGTGTCTCAACTCCCACTGGCTGCAAATGTCTTTTCGTAGTCTATGCCTTCTTCTCGTGCTACAAATATTTCCTTGTATCCCACCATGTTTCCATCTACTGCATGATGGAACTAAGAACTTTCCTTCATGTATCGATACTGCATCTTAGACATAATTCTTCTTGAACTGGTCTTCCCTTTCTTCTTGTTTACTTCTCCATAGCTGGAAGGTTCTGCATCAATGATGTCATTGCATTCGTCATATTATTCTTTATCTGTCGTCACTTGTTCTTCGGAACAAGTCTCATCCTTCTTTTCTTGTAACTGATTGTATGCGATCTTTCCTACAAGTCAAATGCACTTATATGGTTAGAGACATTTCATAAGGCATATTCATAATGGCAAATTCTTATGCATAAATATATGATCATGCAACTATTTTAGCCAATACAACATTGATCCATATCTCACGGAAACTTTCTAGATTCCTTCCATCTCTACCAGGAGAACATTGAGATTGTGCACTAATCCAATATGTCAACAAAGAGGTTTCATTATAGATAAGTAGCAATGGAGAGTTGTATAGCACCATGAGCTACTTACCCATCACATGCATATGAGTAGTATACTGTCATTAATGCAGACATTCTATCATGGATAACACATCAACTGAATATAAACAAATGCATAACAAAAACAATATCATGAAATGACAATTGAATACTTATCTTTATTTGTTTCGTGGGTAGACTCCTTCTTGGGCCTTCAGCTTCATCATCTTCTTCATTCATCATTTCTTATCCAAATGCTCAATATGGATAAGAGGTTCTTCAATAATTGAGTCCTTCATATTCCTCATCGCTTGAGGGATCTTCTTTCGATGGTGAGAGCTTGATCTTCAGTTGCTCCCATCTTCTTTCTCTTATTATGATTCGATCGTCTTCTTCTTCCTAGAGTCTATTGAATGTAATCACTTCCTTCTCGCAAAAATTCCTTGAATGAATGAATCCCATGATCCTGGGAGGCCATTCAAGGAGGTTGTCACAACTTCTGCATTCTCCACTTCTTCTTCTACCACTTCAAGTTGTTCTTCATTCTAGATCTTCAAATTCTTCAATTGTTTTCTCAAAGCCATCTTCTAATTTATGTTATTCCATTCAAATATATTGGTCAAGGAATCAAACATCTTCGGTGTATTTAGGGAAGGAAATTAAGTTGATTTGTGATTGAATCAGCAATGATCTTCTTGGCCTTGACCAAGTTCTTCTTGTGTAAGGCTTTGAGCCTCATCTCCTTCTGGAACTCAAACCTCTCCACTCATGTGGGTGTCCAATTCATTTTCTCCTGAGATATCATATACTTCCATGCTTGGAAGTTGTCAACTTCACCAAGCTTATCATCAAGATAATGTGATAGATCACTCAAAAACGAGAACCTCAAATGAAAATAGAAAAATATTAGATATTACCAATTTGAGGTGTTCGTCTTGGTTCTGGAGCTCGCTAATCTAGGGTTTTTCAGAGAAAACCTAATTTTAAAAATTTGGAATCTTTCATATGTGATTGGACAGAAATATAGATCTATTCAATTTGAGCTATCCAATGTACTCCTTTTTTGAAAACAGTGGAGGGAAGCTCCCGAAACAGGAATCCCTAGTTTTTCGATTTCTTCTACATAAATTTCTGTTACTGTTTTTGTGGTATCTCTGAACTTACTAATCATCTCTATCTAAAAATGCGCATGGAGGTATCCTTTCCTGTCCCTATTCTAACAAAACAGGTTTCATCATAATTAGTTTTACCAATTGGGACTTATGATCATTTTCCCAAGGTGACTTGTTACAGGACTGTTTAGAATAGTGAAGTTGTATGGACTTCCACGTGTCACTGCTTCATCTTCTAGGTCTGGAACTCGGACCACAGAAATAAAAGTCCATTCCCTTTCTGGAAAATATTCAAAAATTTCATTTGGACCTTTGTAGCCCAAGATATAGCAATTCTCCCTAGGTGGCTTGTTTAGGGATGAATCGTGGAAGAGGCTGGAAACCTAACTGGGAGGGATCATATCTCCTAGAATATAGAGAATCTGAGGCTGAATTTTGGACACCGTGTAAATCATGATTTTATTTTTGACCTTTAAAAATTTCAGCTCCTGATCCATATCCAATATAGAGATATAATGAATGTACCCAAAACTTATCAGTTTTAGTATTTTAGGGTTTGACTTTCCTGGAGTTTCAGACAACCAAAAATATTGACCCATGTCTCTAAACTTCGATTTTGATGAGGAGAGAAATCCTATGCTAGGCTGACTCAAAAATTCCTCTTCTGTAGAAATCCCTAATTTTTCGCATCGAAAACTGAAAATGCTTGGAATCGAATTACACTTCTACAGGAAGATGCGCCCTTCAATGGAGAGTCAGCCTAGCATACTTTTGCTTATGGATTTTGGAGAGAGACCCAAAAATTAAGAAGCCCTAAATTCTACAACTGCACAATGTCTTCTTCTTAGGTTAGCTATGATACCATGTTAGATTTTTAATCATTCAAGCTAGGATTATCTTAGGATCTTTAACTAAGAGAATAACATCCACAGCAATAAACACAAGAGACAAGAGACACAAAGACTTTTCCTCGGGGGAACCATAAAGGAGAAAAACATGCAAGTTCCTCATAGATAAAATGAGCACCAATGGCAGTAATAAAACCCAAAAACAAAAAAGATGATCTCCATAGCTTGTTCTCTCTCTTACACTGAGAGGGCTTCTCCTCTCTCACTCATGCGCCCAATGAGTGAGTGTGTTTGTGATAAATAGAGAGGCTCACTATCTATTTATATTATTTCGTTCACTTGAAACCCACTCCAACATGTTGGCCTCACTTAACAATTACTTACTATAGCTGACATCTCTAGGAGTGTCTAATAACCCTAGTGCCCCACAACTTGTGCAGACTTTTCCTCCTCTGACCAACAATGAGGGTTATCCTTAACACAGCGGTGGGGACTATTGCCCCGACTTACAATAACTCACCTACGGTCAACTCCTCTAGGATACTCTAATAACCCCAAGGCCACACAACTGCAGGGCCTTTAACCCTTGACAAATAGGAGGGTTACCCACAATGACTTTACATGACTTGTTCACATTATAAAAACTCCTGATCAGAACATCAGGGCATGAAATGACTGAATTACATTACAAACACATCTCGAAATAAACATCGAGGTATAATACATAAGATATACAAGTGAATACATTTTGAAGTTACAATTACATCAACATAGAGAGAGTGGTTGTTTTCATCCTTTGTCAAGTTCATAGCCAATAATTGTTTGATAATTTATTGTGGATGCTCAAAACAACTTTTTCCATCAAGTTCACATTTTATTTCTCATTTGTCCGCCTTTTTAATACAAAAGTGTAGAATTTGATTGAAGGAAATATTGAAAATGGTAAACTATTTTTTATGAAATTTTGAGGGGAGAGGCATTACATCAAGAAGAACAAATCTTGTAATTTTTAGCTCAATCAAATGCATGGCTTTTGACAAAATGACCAACATCACCTACATCCATTTTGTCTATATCTCGAGATCTGTACATCAAATTAATTTGAGCTTTGGGGAGCAGAATAATTACGTTAAAAGGAATACACGAACAAATTTTCAGAAAAAAATTCTTCACGGATTTTGAAAAAATAACCATCATCACCTACAGCCAATTTGCATTTTTCTTGAAATCCATGATGTGGGTATCTATAATTTTCGGTGTGGAAATGCATTGGACATGTAGAAACGTGCTTGCAAAATTTCATCCAAACCCAATTTGTATTTTTTGAGATATTATCTCATGAAGTTTGCTAAAACACTAATTGTTACTCCGCCAAATCCTCCGCTAAGAAGCTATTACTCCACCAATTTTATCCTATTCAGTATTTGTTACTCTGCTAATTTTATCCTATTCAACAACTATTAGTTCATTGATTTTATCCTATTCAACAGTTGTTACTATCAAGCAGTTGTTACTCTGCCTACTTTATCATATTTAGTAGTTGTTACTCTGCCAATTTATCCTATCCAGAAGTTGTTACTCCGTTGATTTTATCCTATTCAGTAGATGTTACTCCATCAATTTTATCCTATTCAATAGTTGTTACTCTACCAATTTATCCTATCTAGCAGTTGTTACTCCTCCAATTTTATCCTTTTCAACAGTTGTTACTTGTCGATTTTATCTTATTCAGCAGTTGTTACTTCATTTATTTTCCTATTTAGCAGCTATTACTCCACAAATTTTTCGGCTGCAACTCTTCCAGTTTTGGCCACTATGCATGGTAAAACGAAAGCAATAGACAAATGAGTCCTTCTAGTTTTGATGGTACACAGGTATTGGGTTGCATGAGGACATGCAACAAGTTCAGTTTAGGGGATATGTTGGGTCATGGATTTTTCCATATTTTCATCACCTATTGACATATATTTCATCCCTCTTATTCATATTATTATCCATTTATCATTCCATTTTTCATCCATTTGTTGTAACTTCCTGTAAAATACCATATTACTTTCACTGATGCTTTAGTGGTTAATAATGATTATTTTCCTTTATTTTTTATGAATTGAAGACTATTATGCATAATTTTACTGATGATGGTTTATGGAGTGATTTTCCATATTAACAGCAGTAGCACTCATTATTCAAGCCTCCAACGTTGGCATGCTAGCACATGTCCACATGGAGATTCACAACATGGTTTCATTCATAGGATTGATTATGTGGAATTTTTATTTCAATTCATGCTCAAGTCCAACATTGCAGCCTCCAGCTCATGATCAAATAGCCTTAACCAAAAATGCATGCCAGATAACAACACAATGATTTGCGTTGCAATATACGGTTAGATGAAGAACAATATCGAAAATATGGGACATGGGTTTTGTGCATAACAGCCTCAATTACTTGATGCGTGAGGAAATCGCCAAACAAAGCTATCGTTTGAGATATTTGGTTGGTTTTATAAACATATAATTCTCATATTTACTATTGCGATCGGTTTTATAAATTAGAAATTGGTTGAAACAGATTTCAAGTTGGAAATTCGATTTCTCATTCTCATGAGAAAATTTTATGTATAAATATGTAATAATTATGATGTATTAGGGGGATGGAAAGCAATTTTAAGCTCTAGAATTGATCCATATTTTGTTGTAATCATTTCATTCTGATTATACATGTTGGCAGTTTTTTAATTGTGGAGTTGTAGAATTTTATTATGGAGATCCATCTCTACTCAGTCGAGGAAGGGCTCTCTTCCCTAAGAAAATGTTGATAGTGTTGATTGTAGTTGTGTTTATTTTTTTATCATTTATTTCATGATTTCATTCATTATATTTATCATAGTTTTTGTTTTCATTCATTATATTTATCATAGTTTCTGTTTGTGCCAAAAATTGTTTCCAGGCTACAAAGAAACAAGCCAACACAATCTCAAAAATTCAATCAAATAAAACTAGGGTTTAGGGTTTTTTTGGTAAGTTTTTTCTGGTTATAATGTTTGGTGACTGAAGGGAATACATTCAAAAGCCAAGCAGAAACTAAATCATAAATAAATAAGAATAGAGGTGCATAATATAATCACCATGTACCAATCAGAATATAATCTTAAATTTCATTCATAACTGACAAGCATTACAAGCAAGGAAACCGTAAACCAGCAATGAAAATATCAGTCAAGTAGATAAACAAGCTAAAAATGAAGCTAAAACACAGACTGAAGGGTGATATAGATCATATATTTCATAATTCTGCTCAACAAATATAGATGAGAGTTATGTACTTAGCCCATAAACAAGTCACAGACCTCATTAAGCCAGCCAAAAAGTAGAACCTTTTCTTCTCTTTCTCATCTATCTAAATATTGTTTCTCAAAAAATCAGTTAGGGTCTAAAACCTAACTGTCTTCAACCAACTCATCGATGGGGTAAAGTGAAATTATATTTACAAAATAAAGTATTTCTTTAAAAACATAACCAATGTTGACTAACTAAAGTATTTTCTTAAAAGACATAACAAGTAACTAACTGACTAACAAAACTTAAAGGTCCTTAGCAGCTTCATCTAGTAAGGCTATTCCATCCAAATCTTGGGCTTTCTTCCTGGCTCTCTTCTATTCAGCTTCCATATCTGCTAACCTTCTTGTAAGTTCTTCATTCTGCTATTGTAAACCTCTGACAGTGTGCTTCAATTCTGCACATTGTAAATCTCTGTTTCTCTTTCTCTTCAGGGCTTCCTTGGAAACTGTAGTAAACTCTTGATAATGATCATTTACTTCTTGTAGATCCTCCCTGAGTCTTCTATTTGCTAGGATTAGACCATCATTAGTTTCCTGCATGTAATCTATTTGATACCTGTATTGTTTGATGGTTCTCTGCAGGTTCTCCCTTTCTGAGTCAAAATCCTTCAGTGTTGTGGTATCTTGCATCTCACTGGGAAACCATGGGATATCTAGTCTTCTGAAAATGTCTTCATCCTCCTATAGCAGCCTTGAAGACACACCATGAACAATAGGTTTTTCCTGACTCACTGCTTCAGTAGGTGTATATTTATCCATCAAGTGCTGGTCTTCAGAATAAGAAACCTCAGTCTCCTTTTGTTTTTCTTCGTTAAACAATTTACCCCTTAATTCCAGAAATACAGCAGATAGCTTTGTGTCAGTAAGGCTGGACACTTTTACTATTTTCAATGGCTTTTCATCTGAAGAATCATCATCAAGCACAGTCGCTTCTTTTGTATTTAACCTAGGGTTTAAAAGCTTCTTCATATTCAATCTCAACTTGTTTCTTGGCCTAGTTTTAGGCCTCCAACCTGGGGCAAGCTCTCCCAGCATCTTCAAAGTTTTTCCTTGATGTCTAACTATGGAAAACTCCATAGCGTTAACCTTGATCTTGTTTTTCTTAGGTTTGACTGTTTTATCTTCTTGACCGCAGAATTCTTGGGGCATTCCATCCCTAGTTTTAGTTTTGACAATGAATTCATCTCCTTCTAACAGATATCCCTAATCCTCTCATAAAATAGTGATTGGGATTCTTTGCTGCGCCTGGATGCTTTCTTCCTTTACAACAATATTCTCTATGACAATAGTTTTCTCCTCACTGAAAGCTTCTGTTGGTGCCATATTTTTCACAGGCTGATCTTCTTCTTTTATAAACAGAAGAATCATCTGAAGAATCATCATCAAGCACAGTCACTTATTTTGTATTTAACCTAGGGTTTAAAAGCTTCTTCATATTCAATCTCAACTTGTTTCTTGGCCTAGTTTTAGGCCTCCAACCTGGGGCAAGCTCTCCCAGCATCTTCAAAGTTTTTCCTTGATGTCTAACTGTGGAAAACTCCATTTCTTTAACCTTGATCTTGTTTTTCTTAGGTTTGACTGTTTTATCTTCTTGACCGCAGAATTCTTGGGGCATTCCAGCCCTAGTTTCAGTTTTGACAATGAATTCATCTCCTTCTAACAGATATCCCTCATCCTCTGATAAAATAGTGATTGGGATTCTTTACTGGACCTAGATCCTTTCTTCCTTTATAGTGATCTTCTCTATGATAATAGTTTTCTCCTCATTGAAAGCTTCTGCTAATGCCATATTTTTCACAGGATGATCTTCTTCTTTTATAACAGTGAGCTTTTGTCCTTATTATCAGCTGAAGGCTGCTGATGTTCATAGTTTCCCTTTGAGGGATCTGGTGCTTCTTCAAGTTTAACTTCTTTTTTATCTTCAGATTTGATTTTCTGACCTAGTTTCCTAACTAGGGTTTTCCCTTTGTCTACATGTTTTTTGGTTTGCTGTTGTTCCTGCTTAATTTGGAAACCAGACCAGAAAAGAAAATAATCCCATGTCTTCCCTTCTCTTTGTAGAGCAGCACTGATAATCAATTTGATCAAACCATGATGGAAAATAGACTCTGTAGTGTGCTCCTAATGCCCCTTAACCCTGCTTGACATATTCTGCAAACTTTTAAACAAAAAGAAAGGAAGACTCATTTTGGATTCACCAACCAGATGATGTAAGAACCTAAAATGATATTTGAAGACATAGGCATATCTCCCTTCACATGTGATATAGCTTTGTAGGAATTTAATGGGCTCCACCCACTCATCTCTGAAATTCTGGATTAGTATTCCTTTGCTCCAGTCTGGAGTAATGCCAGGTAAAAGGTACCTTTGGGCATTAAAAGTGAAAGGAAAATTTTTGAACCACATTTCACCTTCATTTCTGACTCCTGTAGCTTCAACAACTAGCTCCACAGTCAACTTAAACTTTAGAGTATCAAATACTACCATGTCCTGGTTATAGCATTGGGAAAATTTATAAGAGACCTCAGTGTTATAGCCATCGATCTTCTTGAAGAAATCCAACCAACCAGCATTCTGGAATAGCTTTGCGCATCCTAGAAATTGATCAATCCAATTCAACTCGGTGGGCTCATCCCTGTTGGTTTTTCCACCTTTTCCCATCTGCTTTCAATGACTGAATTCTGTGTACTTTTAGGGCCCTGTTGATGACCTAACAGCTTTTTTTTCCTCTCAAGTTTCTAAAATTTTAACAGTCAACTTTGTTTGATTCTCCTTGACTGTTGTTTCTTAATTTTTTAACAATCAGCTTCTGTTTTTTATGAGGGAAATTGTTTTCACTAATATTAGGTAATTAGGTCAACATAGTGCCAAAAACTCTTCAATAAAACTGTTGCTAAAACTAACTATCATCCAGGCTGTTCATTTAGATGCTAGACCATCTCTAAAATGTATGACAACATTTGTGTGCTATGGTTCTGTTGAGGCCCCGAAAATCGCAGGCGGCAACAGTAAAGGATTCTCCCCAATCAACGTTCCCAACTAGCCCGCTGACTGTTTGGTATAGGGAATCCGTCCGGTCTATGGTCCGGCTACCGTAGGTCAAAGTAACAAACACAGGCTTTACCGGTTGCGGCCCGGCCCACCGAGTTTTTGTATTTTGACTTAAAAATACATGATATGCACGTGCCTAACTAAATGCAGGGTATTCAAGATGCAGGGAGCGGTCACAAAGTGATGCGCAGGTTCTTACCTTTCGTCTTATGCTCACCGGCAACCAAACCAGCTACAAACAGAAAGAAAGCTAACTATCTAAACTATCCCTAGGGAGCAGGGTTGTCATTTTTTAGATGAGAAATACATATTCATACACCATAAGAAGAAAAACAGGTAGCTGCTACTTATTCTGCAGCACATGAACGCTTACAGATATTCAAATAATCAGATAGCCAATCATTTTATAACACAGTTATTGCTCATAGTGGAAATATACCCAGAAATTACTGAAGAACATCCAACAAGAACATAGGTTCAAACATCAAATACTCTTACAGTAAATAAAGACTGCTGAAAACGAAATAGTTCCTCTTCGACATCATTTATTGAATTGCATTGATACATTCCACATCTTTTGCCCTTTCCAGCAGGAAAAATCGTAGTT
>LPNX010199011.1:203981-232338 GCA_001517045.1 Pseudotsuga menziesii | reverse complement strand
TAATATGGCCTGTAAAACTTTTGTGCTTCTTTTTCTTTCTCTAAGTCTATGATTTTATTAGACAGCTTCTGAACCATTTTGGCCATACCTTCATAATCCAGTGTTTTCTCCTCTTTGGGCTTAGAAAAAAGCAAAGTTCTCCTTTTCTCTCCTGACTGTTCAGGATATTCTTCAATGCTTTCTCTTTCTGCTTCCACTACTTCTGCCTCTTCATAAGTTTCCGTCAAAGTGGGCTTGGTCCTGCCTTTTGCGAACATGGCCAAGTCAGGGCCCAAAGCTGAGGTATAATACTCGATTAGAACCTTTTCTGAAGGTTTGTCTGCATCAGAGAAGTTTCTTAGATATGCTGTAAAGCTTTGTGTAAAACTGTGCACCTTTTCCTTCTTTTCTTTCTTCAAAGCACAAAGTCCTTTCATAAGGGTAGCGTGAGTCTTTTGGACCGCATACTTACTTCTGAACATCCTTTCGAAGGTGTCCCAATCTGGGATAGAATTGGCGGGTAATCCGAAATACCACGAGGTTGCGGTTCCTTTAAGGGTATGTGGGAAAAGTCTACAAACCACATCTTCATGCTCCCCTGCCTTTAATCCTTCTATAGCCAAATAAAAACTCTGCAAGTGGTCATCTACCAATATCTTTTCATTAGGGTCAAACTTAGGCAATAGCTTTTCGAAAGCTTGAGGTAGGTCGTGCAAAGGTGGGGTCAGATTCAGAGGTGATCTGGCTTTCCATGCAGGTGGCGGGTTTGGAGGATTAGGAGGCTGATTTGCGTTAGCTGCTGCCATAAGTTGAGGTGGAGAGTGCGGAGGTGAACCAACAGGGGTGTGAACAGGAGAAATGTAGGGAGTCTCCGGGCCTTCTTGAATCAAAGGGAGTTCAACTTCTTGTAAGGCAGTCTCTACCAGCTCTTGCCAATCTCCAACCAACACTGAATCTTCTATTAGAGGACGGTCTCTTCTCTTGTATTCTCTTCTAGGCAACTCAGGGATGATAATTAATCCTCCAATCTTCTTTAAGTATGCCCTGGTGTGTCTTCTCAGATCGTTAACAATCTCGTTGCGAACAGGGTATAGATGTTATCTTTCTTCTTCTTCCGGAATTGAATTGCATGGTACACTACTTTCAGAACTGTAACCAGTGGAATATTCTCGGGAAAACGGGTTTCCTCGGCCAGCCATGCACTGGCGGCCCTCCTTCTAGCGCCAAAACTGTTGAGGCCCCGAAAATCGCAGGCGGAAACAGTAAAGGATTCTCCCCAATCAGCGTTCCCAACTAACCCGCTGACTGTTTGGTATAGGGAATCTGTCCAGTCTACGGTCTGGCTACCGTAGGTCAAAGTAACAAACACAGGGTTTACCGGTTGCGGCCCGGCCCATCGAGTTTTTGTATTTTAACTAAAAAATACATGATATGCACGTGCCTAACTAAATGCAGGGTAGTCAAGATGCAGGGAGCGGTCACAAAGTGATGCGCAGGTTCTTACCTTTCATCTTATGCTCACCGGCAACCAAACCAGCTACAAACAGAAAGAAAGCTAACTATCTAAACTATCCCTAGGGAGCAGGGTTGTCATTTTTTAGATGAGCAATACATATTCATACACCATAAAAAGAAAAACAGGTAGCTGCTACTTCTTCTGCAGCACATGAACCCTTACAGATAGTCAAATAATCAGATAGCCAATCATTTTATAACACAGTTATTGCTCATAGTGGAAATATACCCAGAAATTACTGAAGAACATCCAACAAGAACATAGGTTCAAACATCAAATACTCTTACAGTAAATAAAGACTGTTGAAAACGAAATAGTTCCTCTTCGACATCATTTATTGAATTGCATTGATACATTCCACATCTTTTGCTCTTTCCAGCAGGCAAAATCGCAGTTTTTTCCAGCAAAACGAGGTAGCTCCTCTTACAAGTCAACAATTACAAATTTTCCAGCGGAAAAAAGCCCCTTCTAAGTCCTATCTTTTTCTATTTAAACTAGAGCTTCTGCCCTCTGGGCTTCCCTCCAGCGTGTGGCTTTCAGCCTCCTTGACGATTCACCTTCTTCCCTGACTATTGCGTTTTCCCAATCATCTTCCATAAGCGTTTAAATTTTGACCATAACCGCCGTGACTGCTTCCTTGGTGCCTTTGTCGTTCATCTATTTTGTCCTTTCTTCGATCTAAGTTGCTTCGGCGATCATGGGGTTTTTCCTGCAGACACTTGAGTGCATTATCCACTAAATTGAGGTATTAAGCATTTCAAATTTTAGAGCATAAGATAAATCCACAGGGAACTAGCATGGTTTATCCGGGCGAAAAATTCATGGTACAATGAATCGGCGGTCGGGCAGTACTTGGATCGGATGAGACAAGGTTTCTGTACCGGGTGGGAGAAGGCTCCAGGAGCCGCAACGACGGAGGAGTGCCAGAAGAGGGGGAGTGAAAACATAGGCGCCATAGGAAATCGGGCGGCGGAGGGAATTGGGTCGGAAGCTGAACAACTCTGCCACCCGCAACAGCGGACAGAATGCAAATCGGAGACAGGCGACGCGAGTCGGTAGGTCGGACATCGGATG
The DNA here is from genome assembly GCA_001517045.1 of Pseudotsuga menziesii. Lineage (NCBI taxonomy): Eukaryota > Viridiplantae > Streptophyta > Pinopsida > Pinales > Pinaceae > Pseudotsuga > Pseudotsuga menziesii. The sequence continues at coordinate 229,769 of LPNX010199011.1, read as the reverse complement.
ACAAACGAATCGGAGGCCGACTTCCCCCTTCCGGCCGCAACGGCGGGTGAGCCGAGACTCTGGAGCACGCGATTTATAGCCACGAATCGGGCGTCGGGCGACACTTCAATCGGGCGAAGACTTTGGTCTAGGAGCCGCAACGGCGGGTGAGACAGAATTCAACTTCTTCTAAAAGAGGCCCAATCCAAAGAGAAAATGAACAGCGCTGAGGCCCAACTACGGCCAAAACATCAATTTTCTTCGCTAAGGAAAACTTTCACACTCTATGGGAATTAAAAAATGGATCGCGCGACTCGAGCTGACTGAAAGAAACAAGCACAAAGTCAGGCAATCAACCTCAAACGCAAAGATATGCTCAAAGGCGCCAAGCTTTTAACAATTTATCTAAGTAAACAATGAAGAGGAGGGGTCCCAGAGTTTAAGCGAAAACTAAAATCAGGGAGACGGTTGCGGCAGCAACAGGTTCTACATAAATGGTAGCCCTGGCTCCTTTTTACTGCCACTGATGAGCTATCTTCTTGCAAAAATGATTTTGCATTAGTGCTCTCAAATGCCTGCTTCTTAAATCAACTTGTGATCGTTTAAATAGTGGATGGAAAGATATGAGGGCAACATTCAGCACAAACCAGTCAGCTTCTAGCACCTACTCATACAAGGTCTGCATGCAATTGAAATTCTCAGCTCACTTATTGCATTGGTTTCAAGTAACCAGTAAATCTATGAAACCCTAGTCTCCACAAACTGAACAGAGTTTCACCTTACCACAATTTTGAGGCCTTGATAGGATAATTGTTCAATGAAACTGCTATTTTTCAACTTATCATTTTCCAAAGCATTCCAAAACCCTTTTAGACTGATATCTGATCGTAGGGAGTTTGTTAACAGCATGAATTAAAGCTTTCCTCAATCAATTTTATCATAACAAGATTTAAAGAAGAAAGCCCCAATTTACCTACCACTATCAGGTTAACGCGAAATACCTTATTCATGTCTTGCTGCAGACGCTTAAAATCCATCCCTGAGCTGTCTGATTGTCAAATCTAACTATACAAGTGTCTTTGGGTGTCCAATTTGCTTCCAGCTGGCACAACGAAAAAGCCCTAAATCTTCTATGTAACTATCAAAGCCCTCAATCTCCTCTGTAACTGCAACTTCCAGATTTTGGGCGAATTTCCTTGCTCCACTTAGTCTCTAGTTTCGTAATGCATGTATGGAGAGCTCCTTTCACTTCAATCTAGGCTCGTTTGTCTACCTGTCACAATTTTCCCAACTCTAACTAATGATTTGCCACGATCTCTTTCACGCTGTAAAACGCACCTGTTTGCATGATCATTACTAAAGAAACACGTATCAAAACCCTTTAAGCATGTGATTAGTCATCTAAAAACCAAAACCATGGGATAAATTTGCTTAAAAACTGGCAATTTCGGCGTGCGCGATATTCTTGTAGTGCCGCTGTGTAAACTTTTGGCAGTTGTGCTACAAGAGTAATTTAAAATCAATTTTGGAGCCTTTTTGTCATTATTTCCATTTTGAATGAGGTTTTAAATGTTAAAATTTGATCATAGTGCTATTTTTGAACCAATTACTCAACATAATGTCGTATAAAACCCTTCAAGACCTAAGAAGAACAAACCTAAAGGAAAACCTAAAGAAAAACTCAAAATCTCACTTAAAACCAAAAATTTTCTAAGTTAATGAAATGAGAAAATTTAAGCATATGAGCAAACCTAAAATAACAATCACAAACAAAATATAAAATTGAAGGTGACAAGTTCATGACTTAACATCTGGATTCAGCTGCGGGATGAAGTCCTCCTTGTGAGGCTTCAAGAACCTGTAGACCAGTGCCTTGTTTTCTGCTACCTACTTGTCTGCAAAATTTCCATTGGGTTATGGAGTCTTTATTATGCTTCACTCACACCAGTATGTACAATGAAAAGTGAAAATCTCCTCAATTACTGTAAAAATGCTTGAGGAATCGTCCATTGACTGGACTTGGCAATTCCTCACCGTCCAAAGACTGCAGGACAAAAGTGTTATTCTCCAAAATCTTAGACACTAGGAAAGGGCCAAACCATAGGTTGTCAAACTTACCATGCTTCCCTTTTTTCTCTTTCCTGGCATCCCACCTCAAAACCATATCACCAACTAAGAAAGTGCTATCTTTGATTTTCTTGTCAAATCTGCTTTTTATCTTCAATCTGTACAGCTGTGTACTTTCTTCCACCTTTTCCCTGTTCTGCTGTAACTTTATCATCTCATAAATCCTCCTCTGCATATCATTTGGTTCCTCCTGGCAATTCTGAAGAAACTTCATAATTGGGATTCCCAATTGAATAGGAAAAACTGCATTTGTACCATAAACTAACTGGAAGGGAGAAGTTTCAATTGCTTGTTTGACTGTTATCCTATCATCCCATAATGCATATTTCAGCATTGAATCCCATGATCTCTTGTTATGCTTGAACAATTTTATGATACTCTGGATGATGTTTTTATTAGAGGATTCATCCAAACCATTACCCTGGGGATAGTAAGGAGTTGAGTGCTTCAGCAAGATACCATTCTTTTCACAAAATGCTTCCATTGCCTTGGACTTGAAAGCCTTTGCATTATCTGTCACTAATTTCTGAGGACACCCAAACCTACTCAGGATGTTTTCTTCAATGAATTCCATGATTACTTTGTCTGTGGCATTACTAGTAGGGATGGCTTCCACCCATTTGGTAAAGAAGTCTGTTGCAGTTAGAATCCAACGGTGTTGTCCTGAAGAAGCTGGATTTATTTCCCCAATAAAATCCAGACCCCATTGCTGAAAGGGAGAACTTACTGCAATAGGTTTCAGGGGCAATGACAGCAATTTTTGTTTTCCAGCAAACTTCTGACAAGGAATACAGGCTCTTACCTGCTGATAAACATCTGCAAACAAAAAGGGCCAATAATATCCAGCTCTTAAAATCCTGTATGTTGTTGTTTTCCAATACTCGTGACCTCCACAAGCACCCTCATGAGATTCAACAATTACTCCTTCAATTTCATATTTGTCCAAACATCTGAGTAGAATACCACCTGGGTCTTTCCAGAACAACTGCTCTTCTACTAGACAATATTTAGTAGCTTTAAGTTTTAAATATCTAGCAGCTTTCCTATCTAAATGCTTAGGACATTGCAAAAACAACAGGAAATAAACAATGTCTGCATACCATGTTGATGATGAATAAAAGTCCATGAACTTCTCTTTTTCCAGTATTGCTTGACCTTCTTCCTGAGCTAATTCTTCAGCCATGACATGCAATCCCAGAGCCTGACAATTCGATTCAGCCAGCAGTTTGGCTAAACCTTGTCCCTTGACAAGTTTGGTAGGTCTGATCTCTACATCATACTCCATGATTTTAGCAATCCACCTGCCTCTTTTCCCTTCACTATCAGGTTGTGTCAAAACATCTTTTACAGAAGCATTAGGCACAAATGAAATAACTTTAGAATGCAGGACATAGATTCTGAAAAATTTTAAAGCCTTTACCAGAGCATAAGCCTGCTTTTCTAAGATATTGTATTTCAATTCAGAATCTCTGAGAGTTTTGCTGAAGAATGCAATAAACTGCTCCAGTCCTTCCTTATTCTTCTGCAACAGAATAGTTGCTATTGTATCTTCTGATGCAAATGAGAATGTATGAAATTCTCTGGTAAAATCTGGGCTTACTAACACAGGAGCTTTAGTCAGAGCCATTTTGATCTTCTCAAATGCATTCTTTGCCTCAGTGGTCCACTTAACTTCCTGATCCTTTTTCAGCATGACTGTGATCTGTTTGATAGTTTCAGCAAAGTTTGGTATAAACCAACGCAAAAAGTTGATTTTACCAATGAATGATTGGACATCCTTTTTACTCCTAGGTAAACTTATTTTCAATATAGCTTTTACCCTTTCAGGATCAATCCTTATACCATTAGTAGACACTAAATGACCAAGCAATTTACCTTCATATACAACAAAGTATGACTTCTTTGGATTTAAAGACAAGCCAAATTTTCTGCATTTCAGGAAAGTCTGCTTCAAATTCTTCAAATGTTCATCATCTCACTATGAGAAAATAGTAATATCATCCAAGTATATTACCACAAACTTGTCCTTTTCTCCGACAAAAGCAATATCCATATCCCTCTGGAAGGTTGCTCCAGCATTCATTAACCCAAAGGGCATCTTGTCATACATAAAAGTTCCCAGTGAGTTGTAAAGGTTGTCTTCTCCTTATCATCGGTATGCATAGAGATATAATTGTACCCTAAGAAACCATCAACCATTGACATCCTTTGTGCCCCAACTACTTGCTGCAATACTTGCTCAATTTTAGGTAGAGGATAATTATCTTTTAATGAAGATCTGTTCAAATTTCTGAAGTCAACACACAACCTGATTTCTCCATTCTTTTTCCTAATAGGAACCAGATTAGCCACCCATGAAGAATACCTGAGAGTCACTATGATCTTGGCATCCAACAACTTCTTCACTTCTTTTTCAATAACAAGAAATAAGGCTGGATTAATCCTCCTTAATTTCTTACGAAAAGGTTTGACATTTGGTTTTAAAGGGACTTTATACTGTATGATTCCTGTGTCATAATTCCTTAATTCCTCATAAGACCAGGTAAAAATATCCACATGCTCTTTTAACAGTTTAATGTACCTATTTCTTTGTCCAGCTATAAGTGATTTAGAAATTTTGACCATTCTAGGATGTTCTGTAGAACCAATATTACACTCTACCACATTCTCTTCTGAAGACTGAAAAATAGGCTTTGAAAGTGTATCATCCTTTGTAAATATTCTTTCCATAGGTACCAAACCTTTTGGGATGAAATTTCTTTTTAGTTCAATAATTTTATGTCCAGCTATCTCATCTTCAACAATCTCATCCACCTATCCCTCTTCTTCATCCTCCTCTTGATCAATCAAGGAATTGAAAAACTCATGTGTAAGTTCTAGAAACATTTTAATTTCAATGTCATATTAGAACACTCTCCAGTGTTTTACATTATCAGGTACAGAGGGTCTGTACCTCACCTCAATGGGATACCGCAACTGAGTGGTCTTGGGGATTCTAAAGTGTGTGGCATCCAAGGCCAATGAGCCTGCAGTCTGATTATGATCTCTTGGAATATGGGTAATAGTAAAAGCTACAAAATAATTTTCAAGCATGTCCCATACCTCATTTCGATAAATTTTCAGCAAACCCTGCTTCACTTGATAATTGTTCTTCACCTATTGAACAACCAATTCGGAGTCGCCATATGCAGAAATCTTTTGAATGCCCAAATATTTGGAAGCTTTTAATTCTAACAGCAAAGCTTCATATTCAGCAGTGTTATTTGTAGTAATAAACTCAAGTTTATACATCAGCTTTACTGTTTCACCTCAAGGGGATATAAGAAGAACTCCAGCTCCAGCACCCTCTTTGCAAGAAGATCCATCAAAGTATAATTGCCACAGTTCATCTTCCTCTTCTCTGTTGCATTTTACTGGCTGTTCCTTTTCAACCTGTAACAAACCAACAATATTGTCTTTATCACTGAAATGTAACATGCAAGTTCACAAGTCTTTGTCAACAGCATATAGTGGATGATTTGTAGTTTTTTTGTCATCTGTCACAATATATGCAAACTGAAGCTCTCTGTACAGCCTTCTATTTTATCCTCCAAACACAGGAATAGTAGCATATGAAAGATCCATTTGTAAGGTCCCTCCAACCTTCTTTTCCCAAGACCGAGAAAGAAATAACCCAAAATTTGGTGTAATATCATCTACCACAACATCCATGATCACACTTTTCATGCGTAACTAAGCCAAACTAACAACCATGTCCTTTGTTACCCCTAAACATTTCACTGCTCGGGAATCAAATGCATACAGATCATGATAGGGTTTGGTGATACTTAAACCTAAACCTTCCATAATAGTCTTTGGCATCAAATTGTGTAAAGCTCTCGAATCTAATAAACAATTGTGTATCATTTGTTCATGGACTGTCGAGGTGATTTACAATGGAGGTGAATCACCTACTTCATTTTCAGTCTTTTCAGCAAGAGCTAATCCAATGAAAATCCTGGGATTTTCTTCTTGCAGATTTACTGTGTCTGAAATAGGCTAATTACTTGCTGAATTCATCACCTTAAGAACTATTTCTTTATATGAAGGATTTTTATTAATTCAATTAAAAGTACAGGAATCTTTAACTTTCCTAATTCATTCTCCAAACTGAAATTCTGGACAATTTTATTTACCTCTTCAACTTCTATGTTTTTCTTTTGTTTTTCTGAAACTTGTATTTTCTCTGTCACATGATCAGATGACTACTTGGCAAGGACAGCTGCCTTTTTCTTCAGAATTTGTACCACTTGTTTTGGACCTGACCTTAGGTTCATAGTCTTCTTAAGTTCATTTTGATAGACAGCAACAGTTACAGCAGTCCTTTCCATACCTAAATCATCCTCTATTTCGAAAATGTCAGCATCATAGTATTCTGCATTTAGAAATTCTTCCTCAATGACAAAACCCCTAGATAATCCTTCTCCAAAATGATTCATATCTTGATCAGTCTCTTCAAAGACCAGCTCATCATCAACTTCTTCCTCATCAGCCACATTGTTCTGAAGAGGTGGTGGCACTCTTTGGTCCTCATTTTCTCTCCTTTCTCGCTGGATATCATTATTCCTTCGTTCTCTAGGCATGAAACGGGGATAAAATTGCCTTCTAAACTGGTTCTGATTATTAGGATTTCGTTCACCTTCTAGAGCAGGCTTGCTGGAATTTTTCTGCAGCTCTAATTTGTTCAATTTTGTAGTTAGAATCTTCACCAACTTAGCCATTTCATCAATTTTCCCTTCAACGGAATGAGAAGCTAAACCTCCTTGAGCTGCTTCCTTTTTCCCTTTTCTGTCATAAAGTTGTCGAGCTGTTTCTTTCTTTAATCTATTAGAAGCCAGTATGTTAGATTCTACCTCCAATGCTGCATTTTGCATATTTAGTAAAGATATAGGTCTCCTTTCTCTCAGTAATAAAGAGAATTCATGGTCGAAAGCATTTGCATATGTCAATTTTGCAGATGTTTTTGTAGGTTTTCTTTCTGCAGGAATTCTACTGTACATCTTGTTAAACCTCTTTGAAAAGTCTGCAATTGTTTTATTGTTTTTCCTCCTAAGAGCTCCAAATTTAGTTATATAGTATGTATGGTCTTTAGTGTCACCCCACTATCTCATAAAGAGATCACGAAGTTCTTCAATGATAGTGATAGAGTTAGAAGGTAACTCTCTGAACCATTTCCTTACATCTCCATCAAGGCTCTGCATAAACATTCTCATCCATACATCCTTAGCCTCAATGTTTTGGTTATCATCATAGCTAAGGAAAGCTTCCCAATTTTCTTCAGCTTTAGTTTCCCCCTATCCGTTGAATCTAGGCAAATATTTCTGATAGTCACCCCCAGGAAGTGCATTTAAAGGATGAGGCAAGACCAATGGTGCATATCTGGCTGCAACCATCCAGTCCATCATGTCTATAGGCTGATTTTGGGCTGCCATTTTAGGAATAACTGATTTTGGTGATGAAGAGGTTTGGTTAGAACTTGGCTGAAAGGGGTTTTTTCCTACTTTCAATTGAAAAAGAGGTATCTTACCAGGAGATGCAGTTTTAACTTTTATGAAGGATTGACGATTGGTAAAAATTTGGAAACTACTGTCAGGAATTGTTGGTTTTACCCAAGGTGAAGTTTCTTCTTATTTTCTTGACACAGATGAAGCTAATGAACCATCCAACTGTTCAGGGTCAAATAGGGAGGGTAATGAATGAGATATTCTAATATTTCTTGCCATCCTTAATATCTATTCAGGATCTGTAACACCCAAATGCAATGATGAAGTAGGTTTGTTCCTAGTTCCCACTCCTCTAGTAGCCACTGTGACAAATCTGGTGAAAAGTAGCCTTAAAAATGTGATGGTTTAAGTTCACCTCTTAAAACCAGTAAAACTGATAAGTATCCTAGGGAAAATATGTCTTCAACTTCATCCCCAACAATGACGCCAAAGATGTTTGTGCCAGAAATTGTTTCCAGGCTGCAAAGAAACAAGCCAACACAATCTCAAAAATTCAATCAAGTAAAACTAGGGTTTAGGGTTTTTTTTGTAAGGTTTTTCTGGTTATAATGTTTGGTGACTGAAGGGAGTACATTCAGAATCCAAGCAGGAACTAAATCATAAATAAATAAGAACAAAGATGCATAATATAATCACCATGTACCAATCAGAATATAATCTTAAAGTTCATTCATAACTGAAAAGCACTACAAGCAAAGAAACCATAAACCAGGAATGAATATATCAGTCAAGTAGCTAAACAAGCTAAAAATGAAGCTAAAACACAGACTGAATAGTGATATAGATCATATATTTCATAATTCTGCTCAACAAATACAGATGAGAGTTATGTACTTAGCTCATAAACAAGTCACAGACCTCCTTAAGCCAGCCAAAAAGTAGAACCTTTTGTTCTCTTTCTCATCTATCTAAATATTGTTTCTCAAAAAATCAGTTAGGGTCTAAAACCTAACTGTCTTCAACCAACTCATCGATGGGGTAAAGTGAAATTATATTTACAAAATAAATTATTTCTTTAAAAACATAACTAATGCTGACTAACTAAAGTATTTTCTTAAAAGACATAACAAGTAACTAACTGACTAACAAAACTTAAAGGTCCTTAGCAGCTTCAGCTAGTAAGGCTATTCCATCCAAAGCTTGGGATTTCTTCTTGAATCTCTTCTATTTACCTTCCATATCTGCTAACCTTCTTGTAAGTTCTTCATTCTGCTGCTGCAAACCTCTGACAGTCTGCTTCAATTCTGCACATTGTAAATCTGTGCTTCTCTTTCTCTTCAGGGCCTCCTTGGAAACTACAGTAAGCTCTTGATAATGATCATTTACTTCTTGTAGATCCTGCCTGAGTATTCTATTTGCTAGGATTAGACCATCATTAGTTTCTTGCATGTAATGCATTTGATGCCTATATTGTTTGATGGTTCTCTGCAGGTTCTCCCTTTCTGAGTCAAAAGCCTTCCCTATTGTGGTATCCTGCATCTCACTGGGAAACCATGGGATATCTAGCCTTTTGAAAATGTCTTCATCCTCCTGTAGCAGCCTTGAAGACACACCATGAACAATAGGGTTTTCCTGACTCGCTGCTTCAATAGGTGTATATTTATCCATCAAGTGCTGGTCTTCAGAATAAGAAACCTCAGTCTCCTTTTCTTGTTCTTCTTTCAACAATTCACCCCTTAATTCTAGAAATACAACAGATAGCTTTGTGTCAGTAAGACTGGACTCTTCTACTGTTTTCAATGGATTTTCATCTGAAGAATCATCATCAAGCACAGTCACTTATTTTGTATTTAACCTAGGGTTTAAAAGCTTCTTCATATTCAATCTCAACTTGTTTCTTGGCCTAGTTTTAGGCCTCCAGCCTGGGGCAAGGTCTCCCAGCATCTTCAAAGTTTTTCCTTGATGTCTAACTGTGGAAAACTCCATTTCTTTAACCTTGATCTTCTTTTTCTTAGGTTTGACTGTTTTATCTTCTTGACCGCAGAATTCTTGGGGCATTCCATCCCTAGTTTCAGTTTTGACAATGAATTAATCTCCTTCTAACAGATATCCCTCATCCTCTGATAAAATAGTGATTGGGATTCTTTGCTGGACCTGGATCCTTTCTTCCTTTATAGTGATCTTCTCTATGATAATAGTTTTCTCCTCATTGAATGCTTCTGCTAATCCCATATTTTTCACAGGATGATCTTCTTCTTTTATAACAGTGAGCTTTTGTCCTTATTATCAGCTGAAGGCTGCTGATGTTCATAGTTTCCCTTTGAGGGATCTGGTGCTTCTTCAAGTTTAACTTCTTTTTTATCTTCAGATTTGATTTTCTGACCTAGTTTCCTAACTAGGGTTTTCCCTTTGTCTACATGTTTTTTGGTTTGCTGTTGTTCCTGCTTAATTTGGAAACCAAACCAGAAAAGAAAATAATCCCATGTCTTCCCTTCTCTTTGTAGAGCAGCACTGATAATAAATTTCATCAAACCATGATGGAAAATAGACTCTGTAGTGTGCTCTTGATGCCCCTTAACCCTGCTTGACATCTTCTGCAAACTTTTAAACAAAAAGAAAGGAAGAATCATTCTGGATTCATCAACCAGATGTTGTAAGAACCTAAAAATATATTTGAAGACATAGGCATATCTCCCTTCTCAGGTGATATAGCTTTGTAAGACTTTAATGGGCTCCACCCACTCATCTCTGAAATTCTGGATTAGTATTCCTTTGCTCCAGTCTGGAGTAATGCTAGGTAAAAGGTACCTTTGGGAATTAAAAGTGAAAGGAAACTTTTTGAACCACATTTCACCTTCATTTCTAACTCTTGTAGCTTTAGGAACTAGCTCCACAGTCAACTTAAACTTTAGAGTATCAAATACTACCATGTCTTGGTTATAGCATTGGAAAAATTTATAAGAGACCTCAGTGTTATAGACATCGATATTCTTGAAGAAATCCAACCAACCGGCATTCTGGAATAGCTCTACACAACCTAGAAACTGATCAATCCAATTCAACTCGGTGGGCTCATCCCTGTTGGTTTTGCCACTTTTTCCCATCTGCTTTCAATGACTGAATTCTGTGTACTTTTAGGGCCCTGTTGATGACCTAACAGCTTTTTTTTTTCATCTCAAGCTTCTAAAATTTTAACAGTCATCTTTGTTTGATTCTCCTTGACTGCTTTTTCTTAATTTTTTAAGAATCAGCTTCTGTTTTTTATGAAGAAATTTTTTTTCACTGATATTAGGTAATTAGGTCAACAAAGTGCCAAAAACTCTTCAATAAAACTGCTGCTGAAACTAACTATCATCCAAGCTATTCATTTAGATGCTAGACCATCTCTAGAATGTAAGACAACATCTATGTGCTATGGTTCTACATATATAGTATCCCTGGCTCCTTTTTACTGTCACTAACGAGCTATATTCTTGCAAAAAGGATTTTGCATTAGTGCTTTCAAATGCCTGCTTCTTAAATCAACTTGTGATTGTTTAACTAGTGGATGGAAAGATATGAGGTAAAAATTCAGCACAAACCAGTCAGCTTCTAGCACCTACTTAGACAAGGTCTGCATGCAATTGATATGCTCAGCTCACTTATTGCATTGGTTTCAATTAACCAGTACATCTGTGAAACCCTGGTCACCACAAACTGAACAGAGCTTCACCTTACCACAATTTCAGGTCTTGACAGGCTAATTGTTCAATGAAACTGCTATTTTTCAACTTATCACTTGCCAAAGCATTCCAAAACACTTTTATACTGATATCTGATCGTAGGGAGTTTGTTAACAGCATGAATTAAAGATTTCCTCAATCAATTTTATCATAACAAGCTTTAAAGAAGAAACCCCTAATTTAGCTGCCACTATCAGGTTAACGTGGAATACCTTATTCATGTCTTGTTGCAGACGCTTAAAATAAATCCCTGAGCTGTCTGATTGTCAAATTTAACTATACAAGTGTCTTTGGGTGTCCAATTTGCTTCCAGTTGGCGCAACGAGAAATCCCTAAATCTTCTCTGTAACTGTGAAAGCCCTCAATCTCCTTTGTAAGTGCAACTTCTGGATTTTGGGCAAATTTCCTCGCTCCACTTAGTCTCTAGTTTCATAATGCATGTATGCAGAACTCCTTTCACTTCAATCTAGGATTATTTTTCTACCTGTCACAATTCACTGTTACGGAGAGAAATTCCTATGGCTTGGGGTACCACAACAGACAGCTAGACTCCAGAAATCAATCTTTCCCAATATGCAATAGAAATAAAATGTCTAACACTAAAGGATCTAACCTTGTACCTTATTCTGGACGGTTGAAGTAGATCTCCGTTGAGCTTTCCAATCTTCAGCTTGAATTGATATAATACTTCCTCAACAATAAGTAAACAATACAAGCATACTATATATCATGGTGTTAGATCTATTCTAGCATATATAATCAATAATGTAAAAGAATTTGACATATTCCAATGGATACAATATTCATTCAAATACACATTACTCGACAGGAAAAGATATTTCTATTAATATGAATCAGAGATTACAAGTGACAACCTCTGACAGCACGTCTGGGAACCGGAGAAACTGAATCCCCCACTTGGGCCTCCACCACCTCAATCCTCCATCACTTAGATAGCAAGCTCACTAGAAAAAGGCAATCTTGGGAAGAACACAACAGTGCTCCAAGGGACAAAGGGATGCAGACTCAAGCATAAATTCTGGCAACAATGGACTATAGTTTCGTTACTCTCAATTCTCTCTATATATGCCTTCAATGTACCAAGAGGTTCCTTATATAGATTTACAAGGGATAATGAAGGGTCGAATCTAATCGATCTCAAGGCATATGGAAGGCCAGGAGTCGAATGAGTCAGATCCAAGCCAAGGAAAACTCCAAAAGGATTTGGAGTTATGCACACATCCCGATGTATGTGGTTATAGGAGTCAAACCCGCGTATGTACGTGGTTATCGGGGAAAAAACCGCGTATATCATCTTTTGTATAGTTTTTTGGGATGATCAAGGTAACATCAAAGGATAAAATATGGTCCATGGGGTATAAAGAGTCTGCAGCAGGACAGGGGAAGGCCATATAAAGTGTGATTCACCTAGAGTGGTGAAATCCGCTATAATAGATGCCCCCTAATGTGTGAGGTCAGAGGGGTCATACAATGGCCGAAATCTATTATAAGTCCATCCCAGAAGTCGAGTGATGAAGGTACCCAAATGGAAGACCAGCCACCCAATCAGCATAGTACCATAATACAACTCTGCATATAACTACAAATACATATAGCAGTCCCGGATACATAAGAGTACAATGGCCATGAATAGGCATGAAACATGATAACACATATGTGGTCATCGCCACGTACAATATACATAGATCAGAATCTCCATGATGAAGATATACAAAGGACCATGATCTCCACAAAGGCTAAAGATATACAATAGATCAAGATCTCCATAGTGGCTGGAAATGTCTGAAATATACTGGAACAAGTCACGAGAGCTGAAATCTCATGAACACTAACACGATCAAGGAGGTAGCATATAATGGATGCCACCAATCTGGAAGGTCTTCTATACACACTGCTACGAGTACATGTCCTACTATGCGAATAGAGGTGTCGAGGTCGAACATAGTAGTCTATCGTCTGATTACCGATCATTGATGTATACCGTTAACAGACACGAGATTACCCACCGATAATGATAATGGGAATCAAGGTACTAGAGTGCAAACTAACAAGTGTGAATAAATGTGTTGAGGTCGAACACTTGAGAGAATCCATTGATCAGGGGACATTGATGTATTCCCAAAACTGTCGATGGCGAGAGAACCTGCCACTGATGACTGCAATTCTCAAGGCACTCAAAATGACTCTAGACTCCAATCCCAGAATAAATGATCTAAAGTTGATTGGATGAAATCTGCTGGAAGGAGGGCATTAGGGCATCCCCCATCATCCAACATGAGGTACTCAGCAAGGCTGTATAATGTGGAAGGACTCGATCATAAGGTGCACGAACCAGTAACTGTACCGAGAATGGCCGACATGCAAAGTCAAGATAACTGAGGAATGGCCGACTGAGGTTTCAACTTCCTTCAAACAAGAGCATAACGGCATATGGTGACTGAATGAAGGCACCATAGACTCAATATAGAAACTGGGACATCTCTATGACGCAGGAGGCATCAATAGAGGCTCCATAGGGACTAGAAGCATAACCAGTCGGTGGAGATAAAACTCAGATAAATGAGTACAGCTCCTAAAGTCAAACTATAACCCAACCAATGCATGTGATATACAGTGCTCTGTTTGAAGCCGACACGACTCGACAGCTGCCAAATATAATATCTTTTCTTGTCCGACTTTTTTGTTTTTTTATTTATTTTTGGTCTTTTTCAGTTATTTGAAAAGCTTGAAAAAAGAATAAACTAGCTTTATAGTTACAAACTAGGAGGAGACGAGTGTCATGAGGGAAAATGAACTAGTTCCAAGCAGTGGAACATACCTATGCTCAATGCAAGGATACATGTGTAGGATCTCGACACTCGGGGGAAAATACCCTCCCGAAAAAAAGGGAATCAAGCTGTGACGGATATAAAGAAAGGCTCTGCATGGCTAGACATGAGACAAGCTTAGGTTATATGGCTGAAACGCAATGTCAGGGGAGCCGACATAAAGATCAATAAGACAGGAAAATATCATGATAATGCATCCACAACTTGATACAAGGGAGTCCGGGGGATCCTAGCCAGCATAAGATTAAGAGGAGTATGAGGCTCTTGCTAAATGTCATGGAAATACTATACAATGGACTCCCACACCCTAAAGGGAGAAACATCAGCATGGGCACCAAATACAAATAAGGTGCTAACTAGGGTACCCATGTAAGGTGAGGCTCTACCACTCATATCATGCCACCTCTATAGCAGCAAGGTTTCGTGACATAATAGAGTGGGTTCGTACCTAAGGTCATGGTGACATGGTCATAAGGTCATGCAAAAATGAAAACGGTGGTGAACCTAACCAATATGCCAGTATAGACGTTATACCTGTGATAGGCATGAATGGTCTCTGGTCACAAAAGAAGCATCCAACAGACAACTTCAAACCTAAGGAAGACCCAACCACGCTCACAACCCACCCAGTAACTTCCCACAACATCAGACTCACCAAAAGGGAGGATGTACGCGACTGTATAAAGAACAGTTGCATATGTACGCTACTTTTGTCCAAAAATCTGTGTATGTACGTGAATTTTGGACAAAAACCCACGTATACAAAGAAGGAAGCGGTAAAAAGCAGGTCAAGGCCAAACCAATAAAGGGGAGTGTCAAAGGACAAACATAATATAACATGCAACACAGAAACAGAGAGAAACCAAGAGCAAGTCAATAATATCAAGCCCATTGTGCCCCAAACCCCAAAGAAAAACAAGGAAAATCCCCAGTAGAGTCGCCAATTCTGTTACGGAGAGAAATTCCTATGGCTTGGGGTACCACAACAGACAGCTAGACTCCAGAAATCAATCTTTCCCAATATGCAATAGAAATAAAATGTCTAACACTAAAGGATCGAACCTCGTACCTTATTCCGGATGGTTGAAGTAGATCCCTATTGAGATTTCCAATCTTCAGCTTGAATTGATATAATACTTCCTCAACAATAAGTAAACAATACAAGCATACTATATATCATGGTGTTAGATCTATTCTAGCATATATAATCAATAATGTAAAAGCATTTGACATATTCCAATGGATACAATATTCATTCAAATACACATTACTAGACAGGAAAAGATATTTCTATTAATATGAATCAGAGATTACAAGTGACAACCTCTGAGGACACGTTTGCGAACTGGAGAAACTGAATCCCCCACTTGGGCCTCCACCACCTCAATCCTCCATCACTCAGATAGCAAGCTCACTAGCAAAAGGCAAGCTTGGCAAGAACACAACAGTGCTCCAAGGGACAAATGGATGCAGACTCAAGCATAAATTCTGGCAACAATGGACTATAGTTTCGTTACTCTCAATTCTCTCTCTATATGCCTTCAATGTACCAAGAGGTTCCTTATATAGCTTCACAAGGGATAATGAAGGGTCAAATCTGAGCGATATCAAGGCATATGGAAGGCCAGGAGTCGTATGAGTCGGATCCAAGTCAAGGAAAACTCCAAAAGGATTTGGACTTATGCACACATCTCGATGTATGTGGTTATAGGAGTCAAACCCGCGTATGTACGCGGTTATCGGGGAAAAAACCGCGTATATCATCTTTTATATAGTTTTTAGGGATGATCAAGGTAACATCAAAGGATAAAATATGGTCCATGGGATCTAAAGAGTCTGTAGTGGGACAGGGGATGGCCATACAAACTGTGATTCACCTAGAGTGGTGAAATCCGCTATAACATTCGCCCAACTGTAACTAATGATTTTCCACGATCTCTTTCACGCTGTAAAACGCACCTGTTTGCATGATCATTACTGAAGAAACATGTATCAAAACCATTTGAGCATGTGATTAGTCATATAAAAACCAAAACCGTGGGAGAAATTTGCTTAAAAACCGACGATTTCGGCGCACGCGATATTCTTGTAGCGCTGCTGTGTAAACTTTTGGCAGTTGCGCTACAAGAATCATTTAAAATCAATTTTGGCGCCTTTTTGTCATTATTTCCATTTTGAATGAGGTTTTAAATGTTAAACTTTGATCATGGTGCTATTTGTGAACCAATTACTCAACATAATGTCCTATAAAATCCTTCAAGACCTAAGAAGAACAAACCTAAAGAAAAACTCAAAATTTCACTTAAAACCAAAAATTTTCTAAGGTAAGCAAATGAGAAAATTTAAGCATATGAGCAAACCTAAAATAACAATCAAAAACAAAATATAAAATTGAAGGTGACAAGTTCATGACATAACAGTTTCTTTCATGTTAATTCATTTGATAGATCGTTGGCCAACATAGCATTTCTTTTAGATTTATGCAATTAAATATTGCTTAATAAAGATATGATTTTCTTTTAATTTAGATTTACAGTGTGATTTTATGAATAAGTTTGAGGTTTGATTTACTTTCAAGAAGGTTTTATCTAGTTTACAAAAAGTTTTGATTTCATACCAATAGATCAACAGTGTCATGTAGAAATTGTGCTTGCATAGATCTTACACGATAGCTTTGAAATAAAAGACTTCCTCGAGTTGATAATTTATGTCTGGTAGTTTCAGTTGTCTATTTAATTATAAAATTAACCCAACCAACAATATTCTAACCTCTTATATACAACAATATTTCTTCTCAATAAATTCATAATACCAAATTTTCATGAAATATGCCTTCCAATGCTCATGATGTATTGGGGGGAGGGAAAGCAAAATTTACCCAACCAACAATTTTATGTATAAATATGTAATAATTATGATGTATTGGGGGGAGGGAAAGCAATTTTATGCTATAGAATTGATCCATATTTTGTTGTAATCATTTCATTTTGATAATACATGTTGGCAGTTTCTTAATTGTGGAGTTGTAGACTTTTATTATGGAGATCCATCTCTACTCAGTCGAGGAAGGGTCCTCTTGCCTAAGAAAATGTTGATAGTGTTGATTGTAGTTGTGTTTATTTTTTTATCATTTATTTCATGATTTCATTCATTATATTTATCATATTTTTTTGCTTTCATTCATTATATTGATCATAGTTTCTTTCATGTAAATTCGTTTGATAGATCGTTGGCCAACATAACATTTCTTTTATATTTATGCAATTAAATATCGCTTAATAAAGAGATGATTTTCTTTTAATTTAGATTTACAGTGTGATTTTATGAATAGGTTTGAGTTTTGATTTACTTTCAAGAAGGTTTTATCTATTTTACAAAGATTTTTGATTCCATACCAATAGATCAACATTGTCATGTAGAAATTGTGCTTGCATAGATCTTACACGATAGCTTTTAAATAAAAGACTTCCTCGAGTTGATAATTTATGTCTGGTAGTTTTGGTTTTTTATTTAATTATAAAATTAACCCAACCAACAATATTATAACCTCTTATATACAACAATATTTCATCTCAATAAATTCATAATACCAAATTTTCATGAAATATGCCTTCGAATGCTCATTACATGAGCCTTTTTGTAAGTTTAAAGCACTGGTATTGATGTAATAGACATGATAATGAAATATGAGCTTGATGATTTTCAGGATACACTAATAAACCTTTTATAATCATTAGCTTCATTCATGATAAAATATAGAGTCAAAATCCATCTTCATTTACTCACCCTTTCTCTTTGGCTAGTTAAAATTAACTAGTTTTATTGTTTTCAGTGCTATGAGAGTTCTGTACATACAATTTTCATTATGTAAGTTTTTTTAGGTTGTATATTCACACACAAATCCAAACCAACTCATAGAATCATAATTATTTTAGTATTTACAGTATTTGAGTGGCCTCCTTTGCGCAGGAAATCTCTAGGCTAAATTCCTAGTTTTTACCCAAAAACCTTAAAACTCTTTCAAACTATTCCAAAACTGTCTTGAACCTGTTCAAAATATATTTTCTTTCAGTTACTGAAAACTAACCTAATCCTTCCATAATCCTTGTTTTCTTGGAATTGACTATTCAATCTCAGTTTGCACCGGTTGGGACACCCAGAAGCCTTGGAGTAGACGTCAGCATAACTGAAGCTTGAAACCTACCCAGATTATTAGGGATATGAAATTTCAGTATCCAAAATTATCCTTTAGTTTATTCCATTATTCCTCTTCCTTTCCCAGTTTATGCCTTTACTGTCTGGTTTTTTCCCAGTTGAAGAAAGAGCTTGATCTCATTGTGAACTTTTATTTCACTTTTTGATAATATCAGCAGTAGCAGTTAATATTCAGATCTGATTTATATATGGGATATTACAGAATATTTGTATACGATATTCCACTTAAATTCTACACCCTATCTTGTCATTTGTTCTAAGGGTTTCTCTATTTGGGTGAAATAAAAAATAAACCTACGAACAAAATTGATTTTCTCCATAAAAGATTACATTGTTTTCTTGTGTGGGGCATGGGGATATGTAAGATGGAATGTAAGCATTCTAAATCAATATAAACTCAAATTTTATAAATTATAGGCCCCAACAATCTCCCTTACAAAATAGTGAAAATACTTTTCTTAGGATTGAGTGATATTCTATATTTTTTGCACCTTTCGAAAATTTGATTTAGGTGATGAAAGTGATATTTCCTTTTCTTGGAGAATTATGCAACAGTATCGAGGTATACAACCACACTATGACTGACCAATTTTCAAAATGTAGTATCCATGGCCCACGGAAATGTGGTTCCTACATTCATTAGACCAAAAGGAATTCTACGGAAACCAAATGTACTTCCCTTTTTTCAAAAAGTGGTTTTCAAATGACAATGATCAACTACAAGCACTTGTTTTTATTTGGAGAGCCCATATAAAAACAAAAACTATTAAGATCCATAGACAAGTTGAAAAATATATTCCATAGGAGGAAAAAGGTAATTATCCCTATTAGAGGCTATATTTAGGTTCCGAAAATCCACACATAGTATGATCCCCCTTGAATTCTTTCGTACTCATACCAAATTTCCCGCCTACTATGAATGTTTGACCTTGAATATAATCCTAGTTTCTAGGATTTTCTTCAATTCTTTGTGGATCAATGGTTCTAGAGTTGGGTGCACTTTTTATCACTCTTATTGGAATGGTTTGACACCTGGATTAATGGAAATCACGTGTTGTATGATCTTAGTGTCATATGTTTTTAGCTCATCATAATTCTAGGAAAATAGATCCTTGTATTACTTGAAGAGCTAAATAAATATTTTCCTTTATCCTACCAAGTATCATGTTCCAAGATTAACGTTTTTAGGCTCCTCTTGTGTTCCCAGATTCACCAATTTGTATTGCATAGAGGAGCTAATTGTTTTGACATTGACTATCTTTAGTCTCCCTCTTATAGAACTATTTACCCAAAAGTAAAGCTTGTTTAGTAAATTCTATGTAATTGAGCTTTAGTTTCGTTACCCACTTAGATGTCATAAGAACCTCAAATATAGGGAAATTATAGGCCTTTTCTAAATGGGCTAGTTGAAAATAGGTAATTACTTCTACTGTGAAATTCCTCAGGATGCACGATTTGGCATCAATAAGAGCTATGGGCCAACTTATTACTTCTGCGCATGGTAGCACCCTAGACCTAGATATTTCTTCTAGAGTCTAGAATGTTTGATGTTTTGATATATATTAATATCTCATATATGTTAGCTAATTGATATTATTCAACCCTAAAAACTAATTTATCTCTCCCCACTTATATTCTTATTTGAATATTGTTGTGTTCTAAGTGTCATCATATTAAATCAGGAAGGGAACTTCTTCCACCATCCCATTGTCAGGTGATGAATCCTATATATCCTTGGAACATTTATGAGTTCTCTGTCGAGATATAGTGTGATTTTAAAAGCCATTAAAAACATTATCATTTTCCATGAAAAATAACTAGCAACAAGATATATTTCAAAAATGAAATCAAACTTTGATGAGCAATCAATCTTAGGGACTCCTTCATGTTTATGATTATGTTGGTGATATTTTCAAAGTGTCCTAAGTTCAAAACTAGGATATGTTCATGTAGAGATATTCTTAGATTTTCTTAGAATAGTTACATATTTTAAATACTATTTCATATGTGATATGGTATTTTATGTCCATATTATCCATAATGAACAAAATCTAACTCAAGAGGGGATGGCATTAATACAAAAAATTAATGTTTTCCATATAATGTCTGAAAGGCTTATGCAAAATGCGGCTAAGTAGGTTTAAGAATTTTAGAGAAGATTTTGTCTTTATATTCATAGCATATGGTTCCAATTCCTAATCAAAATGCTCACGACTTGTGTTGGGTGGGGTTTGCATTCAATTGCAAAGGGTGAGTATGCTAACATGTAGAGCTTGAGTAAAGGGGCCTGAGCTTACAAAACATGTACGTTGGGTCCATCCAATGGACCAATAGTGAATTCAACCATTGACTTCACTTTTGGTCCGTTGGATAGACCGAACGTACATGTTTGTTAAGGATGGCCAGTAAAGGGACCACATATTCTCTGACACTACAGGATTATGGAAAAATTAATGGATTAATCTTCAAAGGGTAGGGATTTAGGGAATCAATTTGTTAGGGAAAAGAGTTAAAACAAATCCCTTTCTACAACTTAAATCCAAACAAACCTCCCGATATAGACATCCAAAAAACTAAAAGATAATGAAACCCCTGATATTTTGAGCTCTAAAACATAGCTAAATGGATTCACCTAGGAAAACATTTAAGACTCCAAATTGTTCAACTAACATAATGACCAGCTTGAAAGGTGTGCAATGTACCTACTTCTGATATTTCAATTTCCAGGTGACGCAGTGTGAATGGTGTTTGTCTGGTTTCCTTTGGCATCTTGATGTGTTTCAATGAAATATTGTTGTGATTCCAATGAAATGTTATTCCAATATGGGGGAGGGAGGAGATATTTATAATAGAAAGAAAATGTAGTCTATTTTCCCTTTTTTATCCTTTTTTTTTCGTGCTTTCACAATGCTTTTTTAGAAATAATGAACATGGATTTTAAACGTGTTGCACTAATATTAAACAAAGCCCACCACAACATAACAACGAGTTGTGAGGATTTCACCGTAACGATGCGATGAGATTTATCAACTTTCATCAATGAAGTTGCATACTCGGACCTCTTTAGCATTGCGGGAGATCTCATCGGATTTTACCGCCATTGTGGTAGGTTATACAAAGTTGAGCGACACCACCGGAAGACTTATGTGAGAATAATTTCATTGTATCACCTCGGCCCAAGCTATGCCTACAATGCAACAAACTTTTGGGAAATGAGCGATGTTGCAGTGAAATTAAATGAGCTCGTCGAAACTACAACGAAATGCAGTGGAATTGTCATTGTTTTAGCAAACTGGGATGAGATTACTGCAATTTTAGTGAACTAAAGTTAACTCACCACAACTTAGATTTTGGAGTCGAAAAATTCTAAGTGTTTTGTGCCTAGGGAAAACTAGCTCAGAACACTACTTAATCAATCCTTTTGGGGAAAATGTAAGTGTTGCTCAAAGTAATAAAAAATCAAGGAGGGGCTCCATCATTCTGCTAAAAGAAAAATGTATGGGGAGGGTAGTTGTAGGTGAAACACAGAGGTATTTCCAAAATGGAATAAATAGAAACTCTATTTATTTATGAAAATATGAAGAATTTGGAAATTTGAGATGAGCCCCACCCATGCCATGTGGGTAGGGGGTAGGATGTGGACCATACACATTGGATGAATGTGTAAGTAGACTCATGTCTAAGGTCTAAGAATTATATTAGATAGCATGTATCGAGGATGCAAGAGTTTGATCCACTAGTTTGATGTGCTAAGCGATCACAACTATCTAATGATATCTTGGATGCAATCCCTTCCATTCAATGGGAAGAACCCCATCAGTGATCCATCATCGGGAGGGTTGAAGATAGTGCATTGGAAGCTACATATTAGAGAAAATTATAAAATTGATAAGAACAATGGTTCGATGGACCAAGTCCAATGTTGAATTGGAAGTGTGGCATCGTAAATGCCCCGATAAATTATTAGAAGATATATCGATAGAGCATGCATGATAAAGTGTTTTCAATGTTGATTTAATAGAGGTGAAAATATTTTGCATTGGAGGATTTCCAAACAAGATAAATCTTAAAGAGTGATAGTAAAGTATTCTCATTGATGTTTTAAAAAAGGTATATCGAGAGTTACCCCAATAAGACAGGTCCAATAAATGTAACTAGAGCGCCATATTGAGGGTCCCATTTTGGGGTTTGTCATGTGAGTATAGGAGGGAATTCCAATGGGACAAGTATGATAGTGTATTGGGCATTCCATCTTGGGTTTTTCCTCCATGAAGTCATAGGAAAGGACAATGCAACAAGTCCAATAGAGGAGATCCAATGAAGGTCATTAGAGATGTTGAAAAGCTAAGAAAAATTCCTAGATCTTGATAATAAAAAATGGCCATAACAAGAGAATTTTAGCTCAGAATTCAATCAAACCTAACTTGTTTAGATTCCATCAATAAGAAGTATAGAACTCTTAGTGATATGTTAGATCCCATACTACTATGGTTTGACAAAAAAATTGAAATGGTAACTATTAAATATCAATTTCCAAAGACCCAGTGGGGGGCCTGTTTGGGATTAAATTTCTATGGTATAGTTATGGAATAGTCACATAGATAAATCTGGAAGCAGGTATCCAAATTCCAAAAGGTGTGAAGTTGGGGTGCAAAAAAAGGCTAAAATCCACTATTCCATAACACTTTTTAGGGGATTTCGAAAATATTGCAAGAGGTAAAAGTGACCATGGATGTTGAGACTTGAAAATTTTATGAATATAAAAATTTACCTACTCATAAAAACAAACAAATTTGTGAGAGGAATTTTTTCTAGAAATGCTTACTTTGGGAGATAGCCAGTTTTGCTAAAATTCCAAGTCTAGATAAAGTGCAAAAGGTAAAAGTAGTCAATTTCAAATATTTACAGAAGTTGACTAGAGCATTGGAACGGGGATCTGAAATTTGTTGAGAGTTTTTAGTTATGTGTATTATCAATAATTGATAAAAAAAATATTTATGCTTCTTCCTAGATTGTATTTTTAGGTGGTTGAAGTTGGTCTCCAAAGCTAATTATACCTACAGAAAAAGTCCAAATTGGACAAAAATTAGCAGTTTTGGAAGGTTTTAACTTTAAACTTTGAGATCAAAATGAAGCATGGAGATAGGAATCATAAAGCTTATCCATAAGGGAAAAATGATGCATGGTCATATTCTGAAAATGGGATTCATATGTTTCTAAGATTTGAATAGAAAAGTGCCTAATATAACCTTAATTTGACAAAAAATTGTCAATTTGGGTAGTTCCTAGAATGCATGAAAATTAATTTTGTGAATTTATAAGAATCCAACGAAGATAAATTGTATCAGAATAAAAATAAGGTTCTTAAAACATGTTTCTAGTTGTTTCAAATAGTAGGAAGAACAAATCCTATGGGCTTGATTGGGAAAGAAACTATCAATGTGGGTGACCTCCAAAGCGACCATAATTTTGGACAAGTTTTATGAAATGGCAGGAGTACTAGAGGGATACTCAGGTGATAGTATTATGGTAAGTCATGTTAACATGTGGGAAAACATGTTGAATGGATAAGAGTGCACCCATGCATATTGTATTTTATAAATCCTCATGATGGGAGAGGGGAGCTAAGACAGATTGTTGGTTTGTTAGCTAAAATGTATGCAATGCATCCTCTATGTTCAAAATGTGCAACATGAATTGCATAGAGGGGTTATCGAACCCCTCACTGAGATTAATTATTTTTCATATGCAATATTGAGGAGAGACAACCATGTCTAATAATGAAAGAATAAAATATACCAATAATGGACATTGGTTCCTTTGATAAGAATGCATACACGGTATTATTA
The DNA here is from genome assembly GCA_001517045.1 of Pseudotsuga menziesii. Lineage (NCBI taxonomy): Eukaryota > Viridiplantae > Streptophyta > Pinopsida > Pinales > Pinaceae > Pseudotsuga > Pseudotsuga menziesii. The sequence continues at coordinate 205,545 of LPNX010199011.1, read as the reverse complement.
TGATTAATAGGTGCAATCTAAAATGAAAGGAAGAGACATGGGATCTCTTGATTATTGGAGATGGATATTGTATTCCATAAGGGAATGGTTATAAAGGTATGGAATAAACCAATAGGTAAAGGACATGCAATTTGTAAAGGTTATGGGTGAATCATCCTTGTTGACAAGTGCATGCATGCTAAGAGAAGTTGCAGGATATTGAAGGATATGAACCAAAAACATATGAGTAAATAATGAGAATGGGTAAGAAAAATCCATTCACTAGAAGTTGTCACTAATAGAATAAGGCATTCTAGTATGTAGACATGTCATGTGGTTCATGATAGTGAATGATTGGATATGGAAAGGATGTGAATCAGTGAATGAGACATTCTCATGTGTGAATTTGAAATGTAACTATGAAAGATATTTTATTTTGTATTTATTACTATTATTAACCCTTCTGTTGCTGCCGCAACAGTTCTCCCCAAATTTATTGTTATTTAAATTTTGGGCCCCTCCTCATCATCTTTGCTCAGTTTGACCGTTGAACTCTTGGGCCTCTTGGGCTTGTCTTCTTTTTGTTTTACTTTGAAGTTGGATGCCCGTGGATTTATATATGCCATGTTCAATTTCGGTTTGAGTCGTGGGTGTCTGGTTTACCAGTCGAAGAAAAGTAAAATCTTGTTCTTCAAGGCAGCCTTCGCTAAGAAAAAACGACTTTGGCTGCAACTGACTCTTAGCGTTGTTTTAATCGTTGATTTTTTCTATGATCGGGCCTCTTTTTGTTGTTAGATCGGAAGTTGCAAAGTCCCAACCCCTCCGCTGTTGCCACTCCAAGACCGTTTGTTCATCTAAAGTCTATATCCCTCCGATGCATGATTCGTTTTGGTCTTAAATTGTTGGATCGTAGCTTATGCCCTCCCGCTGTTGCGGCTGGGGATAGCTAGTGAGATTTCGATGCGAGTATCTGCCAAAGTCCGATTTGGTCCTTTCCCACCCGTGGTTAGCTTATGTCTTCAATCCTAGTCTCATCCACCATTGCGGATGGGGAGATCCCTTTAGCCTCCGATGTCCTACCCTTCCATCGTCCGATTAATGGTGTTTCCCGCCCGCAGAGTGATCCACCCTTCCGACGTAAGTATTGTTGAACCTCCAGTAAGTTTCCCACCATGGTAGACATAGTGGTGTCGGTGCCTGGTAATTTCCTCGCGGGATGATTGTTTCAGGAGTAGATCTTGCTATTTTGTTTTGTAACGTAAATACATAAATGATGCTTTTTTGTTTTTGCGTAGAGGGACCTGTTACCACCTAAGTTGTACTTAGTGGTTTTTATCAAATGAGCCCGGTGAACCGGACAGGGCTAACTTGTTCGGACTTCAAAAAGACCTTTGGAAGTACTTCTGGGAAGTGCTTGTTGTACTATATCACATGTTCATACCCCATGAGGGAATTGTAATAAATGTTCTAGCATGATAGTGTCTGTAAAAGACTCGGTCTCTTAGAATTTATTTGTCAATATGATCAGCCTAGGGTGCTTTTTTCCCTTGGTTATTATTGGTTGTTGAACAAACGACTGATAATT
>LPNX010199011.1:160975-203883 GCA_001517045.1 Pseudotsuga menziesii | reverse complement strand
GCCGATTTGATTGAAATCAGTCAGATCTGAAGCAGATTGACTGGATCTGACAAATCCTTGACTGAAGGAGGTGATCAAATCAGATCCAAAGTTGATCTTAAGAATCCTTTATGAGGAATTTCGCCCTCCCTCTCTCCTCAACACGTTTTTGGCTCAACTGGATGATTTTTGGTGGATTCTTCAGTCAACAAGTTGAGGTGTCAGTCAGATCAGCCCCCCGATTGACAATTGCACTCAGTGAGAATCATATCTGGCTCAGCTAGACACAGATCAGGCATTGATGGACTCTCCATCAGTTGATTTCACTTAATTCCATGAGTAATTGCGCCCCCCTGGGCTAGATGGCCTGTAAATTGTATATATCCAGGCACGGCCTCCTCTTCCAAGCTAGTTAGAACTTGGATTGAGGTGCTGCTGCTATTGTATTGTTGTAATTCTCATTTGAAATAAAGAAAATATTTGGAGGCAATACGGTGTGGTGCCATTACATGTGTGGATGATTATTTCCATTGTTTTACTGAGGTAACATGTATCTGTGGTCATTTTTTGCTATTTTCTTGTAGATCTGTGGTTAAGATTGGTAATTAGCTTATTACAATATTGATAGGAAAGGTGTTGTTCAATAAGTTTATTGGTTGTCACTCTCCTTTGATGCATGTTTAGAGTTCTATATTTAGCATGTCCTATAAGCTTATATGCATGTTATCTTGAATCTCTTTGTATGTACTAATTGGATCTCACAAGTTTCTTGGCAAGATATTTGATTTCAGCTAAGTTACAGGTTCACACTTTGGAGAGGATACTGATTTAGTTTGCTTATTCATTCTCTTCAAAACATTTCAAAGGAATAGTCCCTCGGCATTCCACCTGAAAGCTCTACTGTGGATCTTCAAGGAAACCAACACTCTTTCTCTCTCTTCCTCCTTTAAAAATTATTAAACTTTCCTCAAGCTGGTTACTTTAAGGTTTCTTTTTAAATCTGATCTATCTCATAAAGAAAACCATACATAGATCTAATTATCAATATCCCTTCAATTTTCTAGATCTTAGTTTCATTGTGCACATAAAGTTCAAATTCAAGAGATCTAGCTAAAATTGCCTTAGTTTCGCAAGTAGTTTATTGAAAAATTCATAGCTTGCTGTTAAGGTAGTTTCATTTTCTGTTCAATAATTTCAATATTCTGGAATATCAGTGCTTTTAATTGGCTGCACAAACAGCAAGCCAATATCCCAAGGAAATATTTCTTTCCTTGGTTCCTTTTTCGTCGGTTTAGCTAGTTTAATTTCATTAATTTTTGAGATAAAGTAGGCTGACCCAAAGGCACTCTTAAAGTGCTTTGGGGCATTTGTTATTCTAATTCACTTGATTTCATTTATCAGGTCTGACATAGAAGAAAGGAAGCTTCTGTCCAAAGTGGCTTTTGGAGCGCTCAAATCCCCCCAGGGGTCTCTCTTTTGTCACATAATTTGTAATTTTTTTATATAAACTGTAAGATCTTGGTTTCAGCCTATATAAGGACCAATAAAGCTCTGTTTTATCAGTTCTTTGATATTGTAACCACTGTAATAAAATCATCCTTTGAATAGTCTCTTTCGAGCCCATTCCCCATCCCCCCTGGGGGGATTCGCGTCGATGCCATTTTCGTCGTTTTCTGCTTATTTCCTTTCACTAGAATTGATGTGATTTGCAGGGTAGTATATTTTATCTTGTTGTTAATTCCATATTCCATATCTTACCTTCAAAAGTAATCGTAATACTTACCCCACGATTTCCCGAGTGACCCAAAAGGGGAAAGAGATTCGTGGTAGGATTAATCAGAAAACCATATTTGTGTAGTTGTGTTATTTTCTCATCTTTTCTTTATCAGAATTTTAAAATTAACCCCTCCTTGATTCCCCGATTGAGATCCACTCTGATCGAAAGAGGTTCTTGGAGGCTTTTCTTTTAAGCAAGAACACATCCTTTAAAACTTATTAAAATTTACAAGACTCTAGTGTGTATGCTCTGCACTTGGCTGCGGTTCGTCTGATCAGTCAAGATGTATCAAAAGCACTTGGGTGACTAGCATAATTAGGACTCACCTTCCCCAATTAACAAACCATCAGGTGAAAATCCAACACCTCGATCAAACCTTTACGGTGGCAAAATACCCAAAGGAAGCGGGAACCTACTGAAAAGTGACCTCGGGGCATCGATCTCTGTCACACCCTAATGGGTGCATTACGAACACAGCCCCAAAGACTCCATTTCAGCCCACATATTCCTTGCAGGTAGCTGTATAGGTTTTGTTTTGGACATACTCCAAGTACTCTCGGGTATATCTGGAGTCCCCCTTAAGCCTAATTTAAACAACTCATACTCCAATTTTAACTTAAAACATACCAAGATGCAATTGCAAAACATCCACTCCAAACACATGCAAGCACACTGATCCCTTTTGATTTGACTCCATTATTAAGGCACTGGTCTTTTTTGTTCATATATATATTGTTTATCAGCTTTGTGCTTTCGTGTGTTATTTTCGTATCTTGTCATCTTCAATTGTTTATAGTTAAAATCTTCAAACTCCTAAATAACTGATTCAGTTTAACATCACCACACTAAGAAATCATCCTTAGTAACTTAATAGGGTCTACCCCCCTTGGCTTCGTTAGGAGTTGAGCCTAAACGGAGGAGTCAAGAACAAGGTGACAGCCTTGACTCGAGACTTGCCCCCAAGGACACACCGAGTGGCTTGAAGATTTCTACCACGTGATCTAGGTGTGTGAAAAGGCGGCAACACTTTTTGGCGCCGTTTCCAGGGATAAATCTTTTTATTACCGAGTACGACTTAGCTTAACTTTTTTCTAAACAACTAAAAAGATAAAAAAAACTTTTGATTGATCTAGTCTTTAAAAAACATAAAAATTAAAACTCGATCCATCTGGCGACTCCACTGTCTAACACCCCTTCAAGAATTTCTACCCGAAGAAACCACCGACAATTATTCAATCATCTCCCTGATCCCGAAAGGTTTATTAGGGAAAGATTGAATAGGTAGACTTCTCGTAGAAACCTTGAAGATTTAGGAGACCAAACCCTCGCAGATATCCATAACATATTTTTAGAGAGTCATGTTCACCAATCTCAAGAAATGACGAAATTATTCAAACCCCTTGACTTTTCTCAAATAGAAGGTGCTCCCCATGCCATTCCGAAAGATGCTATCAAGAAGCTCCCCAAGTTGGAGGGAAATAATGCCACCACTGCCAAGACACATCTCCGAAAATTTGAAAGGCACCTAGTCATTTATTGTGATGATGTTGCCTCTAACCATGAAGATATCAAAATGAAGCTCTTTGCTTTATCCTTAGAGGATGATGCTGCGGAGTGGTATGAAAACCTTGGTGATGATTCGTATAAAACTCTTAGTTATTTCCTAGAAGGTTTTAAGAAGAAATGGGGGGAAAAGAAAGAACCAAGACATCTGCTTGCCACCCTCCATAACATAAAGAAGATGGAGAATGAAACCATTGATGAATTTAATACTAAGTTCATGCGTGTGGTTGCGGACTTCCCTAGAGAAATCAAGCCAAGGGATGCATCCATCCTCATATATTACATCGAAGCTTTCACTGGTGATTTGAGGTACCAGTTAAGGGACAAAGAGCTAGCCGATCTAAAAATTGCTCAGGAATTGGCTGAGAAAATAGAAAAGAATATGCAATCTTCTGGCAAACTCAACATTCCAGGTTACACTAGGGGAAACACTTCATACAATGAAGAAAAGGGAAAATCCTTTGAATCAAAATAAAAGCAAGCCTCTAAATACCCCATGGAAAATATAGCTAGCATGCTTGAAAAAGTGATGACTAGTCAGGACCGATTCATGACAAACCAATCTGTGCAAATGAATAAAATCCAGAACAGAATAACCACACTGGAAAGAAATAATGGACCTAGGAATTTTCAGCCAAAACAGAATCAAGTGTATCAAAAGAAGTTTCCTCAGCAAGAGCCTAGGATTCCAAACCAATTAGACTCAACTAACCTGGTAGATGAAGTAATTCCATGGTGTAGACCTTGTCATCAATTCCACCCAGAAAGCACTTGTTATGTTGCGAATCATGTCATGGAACATGGACTTCCCGAGGTTAGTAATCAGGAAACAAATTCAAGTGAGCCTGATCATATATACATGGTAGGCCAGGCCTACCCTTTGTCACCATCTAAATAGTACAAGCCTGAGGATGAAACCATTGCAGAATCTTATAGTGAAACTTATGATGAAAACTGTGATATACATGATGGGACTCCTATGTGTTCTCCATATAATGATGACAGCCTGGAAGGTGTACTACCTTGTGACCTTTTCTCTGAAGAAGATGAGTATGAAAATGAGGACAAGTATAGCTTGGAGCATGATACAAGTGACGAAGACTCCCTTATCCCTGACAAAGATGTTGATGAGGTGTCCTGTACATTCATGGAAAATCCAGTCTATGACATGAATAAAGAGGAAAATAATGAACCAGAAACTTTTGATGGTTTTGTTGATGGCATATCTAAAGAAGAGAGAATGGACCATGTGGCCTTGGGAAACTTTGATATGAAAAAGGAGCATGTAGTTTATCCACATGATCAGTCTGAGACATATAGCGATATCAGTAGTGAAGACAAAGAGAACTCGATATCGGAACCTGATATCAGAAATGGGGAATCCATCACATTTAACATAGATGATGGTGATGACTATTGGGATTTTTGTGGATATCTTATTAAGAATCCTATCTATGCTATATCCAGCAAGGGGAGTGTCTGTTTAGAGATTTGTGGAAGTCAAATCTACTATACTTCTATAGAGGGAAGCATGAATCTGGAGACCTTGGAAAATCCTAGTATGGAAAAGCAGCATTCAAAACTCTTATATGATCATTCAGAGTCATATCATGCAGAGCTGCACAAGAGTATCAGTAATGAAGACATGGAGAAGCAGTTTTGTGAAAAGACAGATGTGATGCAGTTATTAGAATATCAGTCTCAACTATCATCTTCACATATAGAGTTTCCTCATGACTTGGAGCTGATTGGGGCTTATAAAGTGAATTATCATCCGGTAAGCCTTGATGATCAGTATGATGGTGTAGTCAATCTGCCTCATCATTCCAATTTGTACATCAACCCTATCCAGTCATGGATAGAAGCAGCCTGCGCAGGCACTTACCCGTTTGGGAGGAAGTTTGATGACATTATTCATGCCTATGATTTCCCATCCATCCCGCCCATTCTGAATCATCACACAGGTTTGCATTTTCTGAATAAAGTATCCTTACTTTGGCTGGTAACCAAAGACAAGGAAATTTTTTTTTATGTCAATAAAATGCTTAGGTGGTTACATTGGATTTCTGATTACACTTAACCCTTTTTATATCATGCTTAGAGTAGGAAAATAAGCTCTTTGAAAGAGAGCATGTACTTTCTGCATTTCTATTTTTAGATATAATAAAACTTTGCTTCTTTTAGTTAGTTACATCTATTTTGTTTAAATAAATCAGCTTAATGCTTCATTTGGTTTTTCATAAAACTTGTGCTACTGAGGTTTTTCTTGTCAAGTTGAGATTTTTTTGCAGGGTATATAAACCAGAGATTCTGGTGTTCTCGTATCCTCTCCTTGCCTTAAAGACCAGATCGAGCACACGTCCCACAGTTGGAGCTAGAATGTTACAACCTAATTTATACTTAGTGGTTTTTATCAAATGAGCCCGGTGAACCGAACATGGCTAACTTGTTCGGACTTCAAAAAGACCTTTGGAAGTACTTCTGGGAAGTGCTTGTTCTACTATATCACATGTTCATACCCCATGAGGGAATTGTAATAAATGTTCTAGCATGATAGTGTCTGTAAAAGACTCGGTCTCTTAGAATTTATTTGTCAATCAGATCAGCCCAGGGTGTTTTTTCCCTTGGTTATTATTGGTTGTTGAACAAATGACTGATAATTTCTGAGTTTTTCACTCCATACCTCCAAAGTTGGAGTGGTTGGATTGGCATTTAGGCCTATTGAGGTTATTAGAGTCTATGTGTCAATGTATAAACATGATAGACATCATTTTTGAGTCATATGAACATGTCTAAGTCCCCCTAGGTGTTTTTCAATTTTTCAATTTTTTAGTTTTTTCAGTGTTTTTTACTAAAATTTAATTCTTCCAAAACTTAGGCTATTTTTTAATAGTTTAATTGGAAAAAATGATTTTGTAATAAAAGTGGGCCAAATAATCAGTTTCAATCATGTAGATGCTCATTTTCAAGCTAAGAGCACCATGTAAACCCATGGACCCACTGTTTCCTAGTTTTGAGTGATTTTCCATCACTCAGGTCAGAAAGCCCCAAAAATCAATTATTGATTATTTTAATTAATAAATTGATGAATAATGGAGCAAATCCAAAATCATAAATCAATGGATTCTTAGCCAATTTGATTGAAATCAGTCAGATCTGAAGCAGATTGACTGGATCTGACAAATACTTGACTGAAGGAGGTGATCAAATCAGATCCAGAGTTGATCTTAAGCATCCTTTATGACGAATATCTCCCTCCCTCTCTCCTCAACACGTTTTTGGCTCAACTGGATGATTTTTGGTTGATTCTTCAGTCAACAGGTTGAGGTGTCAGTCAGATCATCCCCCTGATTGACAGTTGCACTCAGTGAGACTCAGATCTGGCTCAGCTAGACACAGATCAAGCATTGATGGACTCTCCATTAGTTGATTTCACTTGATTACATGAGTAATTGCACCCCCCTGGGCTAGATGGCCTGTAAATTGTATATATCTAGGCACAGCCTCCTATTCCAAGCTAGTTAGAACTGGGATTGAGGTGCTGCTGCTATTGTATTGTTGTAATTCTCATTTGAAATAAAGAAAAGCTTTGTAGGAAATACGGTGTGGTGCCATTACATGTGTGGATGATTATTGCCATTGTTTTACTGAGGTAACCTGTATCTGTGGTCATTTTTTGCTATTTTCTTGTAGATTTGTGGTTAAGATTGGTAATTAGCTTATTACAATCTTGATAGGAAAGGTGTTGTTCAATAAGTTTATTGGCTGTCACTCTCCTTTGATGCATGTTTAGAGTTCTAGATTTAGCATGTCCTATAAGCTTATATGCATGTTATCTTGAATATATTTGTATGTACTAATCGGATCTCACAAGTTTCTAGGCAAGATCTTTGATTTCAGCTGAGTTGCAGGTTCACACTTTGGAGAGGATGTTGATCTAGTTTGATTCTTCACTCTCTTCAAAACATTTCAAAGGCATAGTCCCTCGGCATTCCACCTGAAATCTCTACTGTGGATCTTCAAGGAAACCAACACTCTTTCTCTCTCTTCCTCCTTTAAAAATTATTAAACTTTCCTCAAGCTGGTTACTTTAAGGTTTCTTTTTAAATATTATATATCTCATAAATAAAATCATACATAGATCTAATTATCAAGATCCCTTCAATTTTCTAGATCTTAGTTTCATTGTGCACATAAAGTTCAAATTCAAGAGATCTAGCTAAAATTGCCTTAGTTTCGCAAGTAGTTTATTGAAAAATTCATAGCTTGCTGTTAAGGTAGTTTCATTTGCTGTTCAATAATTTCAATATTCTACCTTATCAGTGCTTTTAATTGGCTGCACAAACAGCAAGCCAAGATCCCAAGGAAAGCTTTCTTTCCTTGGTTCCTTTTTCGTCGGTTTAGCTAGTTTAATTTCATTAATTTTTGAGATAAAGTAGGCTGACCCAAAGGCACTCTTAAAGTGATTTGGGGAATTTGTTATTCTAATTCACTCACTTTCATTTAGCAGGTCTGACAGAGAAGAAAGGAAGCTGCTGTCCAAAGTGGCTTTTGGAGCGCTCAAATCCCCCCAGGGGTCTCTCTTTTGTCACATAATTTGTAATTTTTTTATATAAACTGTAAGATCTTGGTTTCAGCCTATATAAGGACCAAGAAATATATATTTTATCATTTCTTTGATATTGTAACCGCTTTAATAAAATCATCCTTTGAATAGGCTCTTTCGAGCCCATTCCCCATCCCCCCTGGGGGGATTCGCGTCGGTGCCATTTTCATCGTTTTCTGCTTATTTCCTCTCACTAGAATTGATCTGATTTGTAGGGTAGTATATTTGATATTGTTTTTAATTCCATATTCCATATCTTACCTTCAGAAGTAATCGTAATACTTACCCCACGATTTCCCGAGTGACCTGAAAGGGGAAAGAGATTCGTGGTAGGATTAATCAGAAAACCATATTTGTGTAGTTGTGTTATTTTCTCATATTTTATTTATCAGCATTCTAAAATTAACCCCTCCTTGATTCCCTGATTGAGATCCACTTGGATCGAAAGAGGTTCTTGGAGGCTTTTGTTTTAAGCAAGAACACATCCTTTAAAACTTATTAAAATTTACAAGACTCCAGTGTGTATGCTCTGCACTTGGCTGCGGTTCGTCCGATCATTCAATATGTATCAAAATCACTTGGGTGACTGGCATAATTAGTACTCACCTTCCCCAATTAACAAACCATCAGGTGAAAATACAACAGCTCGATCAAACCTTTACGGTGGCAAAATACCCAAAGGAAGCGGGAACCTACTGAAAAGTGACCTTGGGGCGTTGATCTCTGTCACACCCTAATGGGTGCATTACGAACACAGCCCCAGAGACTCCATTTCAACCCACATATTCCTTGCGGGTAGCCATATAGGTTTTGTTTTGGACATACTCCAAGTACTCTCGGGTATATCTGGAGTCCCCCTTAAGCCCAATTTAAACAACTCATACTCGAATTTTAACTTAAAACATACGAAGATGCAATTGCAAAACATCCACTCCAAACACATGCAAGCACACTGATCCCTTTTTATTTGACTCCATTATTAAGGCACTGGTCTTTTTTGTTCATATATATATTGTTTATCAGCTTCGTGGTTTCGTGTGTTATTTTCGTATCTTGTCATCTTTAATTGTTTATAGTTAAAATATTCAAACTCCTAAATAACTGATTCAGTTTAACATCACCACACTAAGAAATCATCCTTAGTAACTTAATAGGGTCTACCCCCCTTGGCTTCGTTAGGAGTTGAGCCTAAACAGAGGAGTCAAGAACAAGGTGACAGCCTTGAATTGAGACTTGCCCCCAAGGACACACCGACTGGCTTGAAGATTTCTGCCACGTGATCCAAGTGTGTGAAAAGGCAGCAACAGGACCCAAGGGATTGGTGGGACTACGATGGCATGAAGGTATGGCTGAGCGTTTTGGAGTGGATCGAACCAAGGCCATGGGGACAAGCGAAAGAAAGGACAACATGCATGGCAACGGAGAGATGGAACGGAAAGATCTGTCAGTTACTTACTAGGTAGAGGAATTTGAAGAGTTGGGGAAGCTGAAAGGGGGAGGAAGGAGGCATCCCAAGGGACTGCAGTTGTAGTTTAAATATTTAAAAGTAGGACTGAGAAAGGGCTTTTTCCCTGGAAAATTTTGTAAATGTTTGCTTGTAAGAGGAACTACTTCATTTTGCAAAGGAAACTGCAATTTTGCCTATCGGAGAGAGTGAAAAGTGGAATGTATCAATGTAAATCAATGAATAATGCTGAAGAGGAACTCTTTCGTTTTCAGCTGTGTTTCATTTACTGTAAGAGTATTTAATGTTCTAAACCTATGTTCTTGTTAATTGTTCTTCAGTAGTTTCTGGGATATTTTTCACTGTGAGTAATAGATGTGTTATAAAATGATCGGCTATCTGGTTATTTAAATATCTATAAGCGTTCATGTGTCTTGAAAGAAATACCAACTATCTATGATTCTTCATAACGCATGTGCAAAAATGTATTGCTCACCCATAATGATAACTTTGCTCCCTAGGGATAGATTAGATAGTTAGTTTATTTCTTATTGTATCTGATTTGGTTGCTTGCAAGCATAAGACGAGAGGTAAGAACCTGCGCATCACATTGTGACCGATCCGTGCATCTTGATCGCCCTGCATTTAGTTAGGCACTTCCATTTCATTTCTTAAATTCAAAAAACACAAAAACGCGGCTGGCCGGGCCACAACCGGTAAAGCCTTTGTTTTGTTTCTTGACCTACGGTAGCCGGACTGCAAACCGGACGGATTCCCTATTCCAAATGGTGAACGAGCTAGTTGGGAACGTTGATTGGGGAGAATCCCTTACTATTTCCGCCTGTGAATTTTGAGGCCTCAACAGTTTTGGCGCTAGAAGGAGGGCCGCCAATGCATGGCTGGCCGCAGAAACTTGTTTTCCCGAGATTTTTCCACTAGTAACAGTTCTGAAAATAGTGGACCGCATAATCCAATTCCGAAACAATAAAAAAGAGAACATCTATATGTTGTTGGTAACGAAGTAGTTAACGACCTAAGAAGAAACACCCGGGCATACGTAAAGAAGCTTGTAGGGTTGCCAATTATCCCTGACTTACCTAGAAGAGAGTACAAGAAGAAAGACCGTCCTATAGCAGAAGATTCATTGTTGGTTGGAGACTGGGAAGAACTTGTAGAGACTGCTTTGCAAGAAGTTGAGCTACCTTTGAATCAAGAAGGCCCAGAAACCCCTTACATTTCTCCTGTTCACACCCCTGTTGGTTCACCTCCTCACTCTCTACCTCAACTCATGGCCAGTGTTAACACCAATCAACCTCCTCCTAATCCACCAAATCCACCACCTGCATGGAAATCCAGGTCACCCCTAAACCTGACTCCCCCTTTGCATGACCTACCTCAAGCCTTTGAGAAATTACTGCCTAAATTTGACCCCAATGAGAAGATCCTAGTGGACGATCACCTACAAAGTTTCCACTTGGCAATAGAAGGTCTGAGGGCTGGGGAACATGAAGATGTAGTGTGCAGACTTTTCCCACATACCCTCAAAGGAGCTGTTGCATCTTGGTACTTTGGGTTTCTTGCTAATTCTATCCCGGATTGGGATACTTTCGAGAGAATTTTCAGAAGTAAGTATGCAGTTCAAAAGACTCACGCAGCCCTTATGAAAGGACTATGTGCACTGAAGAAAGAGAAAAAGGAAAAAGTGCACAGTTTCACACAAAGGTTCGCAACATATCTTAAGAACTTTTCTGAAACAGACAAGCCTTCAGACAAAGTACTAATTGAGTACTATACTTCAGCTTTGGGTCCTGATCTGGCCATGTTTGCGAAAGGTAGGGCCAAGCCTACTCTGACAGAAACCTATGAAGAAGCAGAAGTGGTGGAGGCTGAAAGAGAGAATATTGAAGATTACCCCGAACAATTAGGAGAGAGAAGGAAAACTTTATTGTTCACTAAGCCTAAAGAGGAGAAAGCACCAGATTATGCAAGTATGGCCAAATTGATGCAAAAGTTGTCTAATAAGATCATAGACTTGGAAAAAGAGAAGGAAACACAGAAGTTCTACAGGCCTTATTATAAGAAAAGGGAGGAAAACAATCAGTCCCAACCTCCTCCTCACAATACTGCGTCTATGAATCTGACAGAGATAGGGATGGAAAATTTATGCACCTTTCACCAGCAGCCTCACTCCGAAAGGAACTGTCCACAATGGATAAATTCAATGACGTTAGTTATGAATCAGATGTTGGATTCAAGACTAACGGAAGAACATGATGATGAAAAGAAAGAAAATGCCGCTTCTACTTCTACAAAGGAACAGGAAGAAGAGACTATGGCATTATGGAGTTATGTCTCCTTACTCGATGCAGAAGAAGGTATAACTAAAAAACACAAAGAAATCAGGGAGGCTAACGTGACAACTAGAAGTCAAGGGACGGTTAGCAATGACAGTCTTTTACTCCCAAAGATGAGAAGGCTGCAAAGAAATATCAAGAAGAAATTTCAAGATAAATTTGTGGCTGATAAGACTCCGGAATTCACTATTACCAGACAAGATCCTAAGCAGGACAGAATGTTGCCTGAACTAAACAAAGAAAAGGTGAATGTTGATAAATCTTATTCCATTAAACAACAAATAGAATATGACGTTGTTGAAGATTTAAAACAGATAAAGGCAAACGTCCCTCTATTTGAAATGTGCAAAGTACCTCAACAAAAAGAAAGGTTGTTGAAATCACTGGAAACATCAGAAGAGGAGCGGCCTGCTGACAATCAACCTCTGGACGAAGAAGAAATTGGAGAAGATAGCACTGGAGGTAAGTCTAAAACTAAACAGCCAACCTTCCTCCTGACATTTGAAAATTTTAATCATAACGTGCACAATTGTCTAGTGGACTCAGGGGCATCAATTAATGTCATGCCCATATCAGTATGTAAGAAAATAAATGGGCAGCCTAAGCCAACTACGTGGAGGGTGGTACAATTGGATAGGACCGACGTCAAGGTAGTTGGTGAGATGGAAGACGTCCTAATCCACCTGGCATCCGATGACAAAGTATGCCAAGTTATTAACATCGTGGTGGCTGATATACCAGACGCTTACGGCCTGGTCCTGAGCAGAGATTGGTCAGCTAAGTTAAATGGATATTTTGCCTCAGATTGGTCGCATCTGTGGTTACCATACAAAGGGAGTCCCAACAAGATTAAAATTTTAAGAGAACTGCACATGAAGTACAATGTTACTCAACTAAATGAGAAGAATGTATCAGTTGACTCCGTGTTGGGAAACTATTTTCTCGAACTGGAACTAGGGAATTATCAAGCGGAAGAAGCCAGCGACACATCTGACACCCAGCCTGATCTCCTTCGATTTTCTCAAGCTGATGAGATTGATTGTAACATAGTATATTTAGCAGTAGCAATAAATTCACCTTCAGTAGATAATGTTTTCTGGACTTTTTTTTTTGATGGATCTAAAACTTTAGAAGGGTCAGGGGCCGGTTGTGTCCTGATCGACCCACAAAAAAATAAACATTTTATTTCCTGTAGATTAGAGTTTGAGTGTACTAATAATACAGCTGAGTACGAAGCACTGGTTCAGGGACTCAAGAAAGCGGTTGAATTGAAGGTAAATAATTTGAAAGTTTTTGGGGATTCTGAAATTATTGTGAAACAAATCCGGAATCAAATCCATTGTATTTCTCCTCACTTGAAAGCTTACCAGAATGAGGTATGGGATCTGCTGAAACACTTTAATGCATTTAATATTATTTCAATTCCCAGAATAAAAAATGCAACTGCTGATCTGTTGGCCACATCAGCCGCTAGACTCGTGCCTACTAATAATCATTGTTCTATCGAACTTCTTTTCAGGCCTGTTGTACCGTATATGATCACCAACTTGTGGGTATTTGATGATGATCAACAGATAATAGAATGCTTGACAAATGAAGAGGTGTTTAAAGCAGCAATCATAGATGATGAAGAGCATCAGGCCGAGATGAAATTTGACAATTTCGTCCCTAAAGGGGTCAGAACGTTAGAGAAGATGTTTGACTTGGATGAAAAATTCAAAAGACCCGCTAACGTAAAGACGCATAGCTCAACTCTACAGTTCAAAATGGTAAACTTAGGGACTGAAACGGATCCTAAGTTTGTGAACCTCGGTAAATGTTGTTCACCAGCCGAGAGGGATAGGTTCATCAGTTTGTTTAAATAGTACAAAGATGTCTTTGCTTGGAAATACCAAGATTTGAAAACCTACGACACTAGCATCATCAAGCATATCGTCCCTATTAAAGCGGGCGTCAATCCATATCAACAACCCTTGAGGAAAATGCATCCAAAACTGGAACCACTGATCCAAAATGAGGTAAAGAAATTATTGGATGCCAGAATCATTTTTAAAGTTAGACACTCAGAGTGGGTATCAAATCTGGTACCAGTCAGAAAGAATTCAGGGGAGATCAGACTGTGCGTAGACTTCAGAAACTTAAACCGTGCCTCAGATAAAGACAACTATCCGGTGCCCCCCATAGAAAAATTGCTACAGATGGTCTCTGGTTCCGAATTGTTTTCATTGTTAGATGGGTTCTCTGGTTACAACCAAGTGTTAGTAGCTGAGGAACATAGACTGAAGACAACGTTCCGAACTAAATGAGGAACTTTTTCCTATAGAAGGATGCCCTTTGGACTGATTAACGCTGGAGCGACATTTCAGAGAGCTATGGACATAGCTTTCCGCGGACTGATTGGATGAAGTGTTTTGGTATATGTTGATGACATCACAATATTTTCGAAGAAAAGAGGGGAGCACGTGTTCCACTTGAAGCAAATTTTCGAACGCTGCCGGAAATATGGCATTTCCCTCAATCCTAAGAAGTGTGTTTTTGCGGTCACAGAGGGCAAGTTACTGGGGCATATAGTTTCAAAGAGAGGTATATCTATAGACCCAGAAATAATTAAGGACATTGAACAAATCCCTATGCCCCATAATAAGAATGGAATGCAATCTTTCATGGGAACAATAAATTTTGTACGAAGGTTTGTGCCTGATTTTGCCTAGACTGTTAAGCCACTACAGCAAATGGTCAAGCAAAATGCACAGTCTAAGTGGACTGAAACTAAAAAGAAAGCTTTCAGCAAAATCAATACTGATGTTTCACATGCGCCCTCCCTGAAAAGACCAGACTTTGGTAAATAATTTATTATGTACACATTCGCATCCAATGATTCGTTGGCTGCCATGCTTACACAAAAGGAGGACGGGGGTGATGAATTCCCAATCTCTTTCATGAGCACTGGGATTCAAGGGGCTGAATTAAACTACCCAGATATTGATAAGCAAGCTTACGCAGTATTTAAGGCCGTGAAGCAATTCAAGCCTTATATATTAAAAAATCGAACCAAGGTAATAGTCCCTTACCCAGCTGTAAGATCCCTTCTCATTCAGAAAGAATTAGGAGAAAGAAGGGGCAACTGGGTAACAACTCTTCAAGAATACGACCTTGAATTTAAGCCAGCCACTATAGTGAAAGGTCAAGGGTTATGCAAATTGATGACTGGAAGTAGAAACAACAAAGAACAAGCATGGGAAGATGAAGCCAAGTTGCATGTAATGGATGTGTGTCCTTTATTCACAGCCCCTGAGTCTTGGTATAGAGACCTTGTGCATTACCTGCAGTCAGGGATGTTTCCAGAACATTGGAGTTCCAAACAAAGGAGAGCTCTGCGTCTGAAATTAGCTTCCTACCAAATCGTGGAAGGCGTATTATTCAGAAAGAACTACAATGGAGTCCTCCTGAGATGCTTGGAGAAAGAAGATGCTGAGAAAGTAATGTCTAAATTACACGATGGTCCGGCTGGGGGGACATTATTCAGGCGACACTACTTCCCACAAAATCCTTAGAGCTGGTTACTATTGGCCTACACTCTTTAAAGATGCACATGCACATGTCAGAAGATGCGATATTTGTCAAAGATGTGGTGGAAGACAGCCTAAAGCAGCAGCACCTCTAAAGCCTGTGATGGTCATGGAACCACTTGAACAATGGGGGATGGACATTATTGGAGAAATAAAACCGAATTCTTCCCTGCTGCACAAGTACATTCTTACTGCTATTGATTATTTCACCCGCTGGGTCAAAGCTATCCCACTGTGCAAGATAAACGAAGACGAAGTCATCAGCTTCCTACAAGATCATATCATGACCAGGTTTGGAGTTCCAATTTCGTTAGTTTTTGATAATGCTAAATATTTTTCATCTATCAAATTGACTGCATTCTCTCATGATAAAGGGATAAAATTACATTATTCTGCTAACTACTATCCGCAAGGGAATGGCCTGGCTGAATCTTCCAATAAAAACCTCATTAGAATCCTGAAGAAGACTGTCATAGAAAACCAGTGAAGTTGGCACTCAGCCTTACCCAACGCCCTGTGGGCTGATAGAGTCACCCCCAAGTCTGCAATAGGAGTGTCACCCTATACCCTTGTGTATGGTAAGGAAGCCATCCTGCCCCCCAATATCCTGCTACCATCTTCCATACTAGCTCAAGAGTGTAGGGGGTCAAATGATGAGGTTCTGCAAATAAGAATATACAATCTCCTAAAAGAAAAAGAAGCCAGATCCAAGGCTAGAGAACGTTTCCAACAACAGCAGGAGGTAGTCAAAAGATGGTTTGACAAACATAAAGCTGGAAAAAAGGACTTGGAAGTGGGAGACCTAGTTCTCAAATGGGATCATCCCCATGATGAGAAGGGAAAACATACTAAGTTCCAGCAGTTGTGGGTAGGCCCATTTCAGATCAAAGCAAAACTTGGCCCTGCTACTTACAAGTTGCAAGATTTACAGGGATGGGAGGAGAACCTGCCAGTTAATGGTTTGGTTCTCAAGCCTTATTTTTCTTGAAGTTGTCTTTGAGTTTTCTATCTTGTATATAAATAAGCTGTAGGGTTGTTTTCGAGTCATGCTTTCATTTGATTGAATTTTAAGTTTTGATTTTCAATAAGGGGAACGAACTTGCGGTTGTCTGGAGGATATTAAGGTCTTTTGGGAATAGCAAATATGTTGAGTATCAGCCTGTGTGTTGCTAAAAGATTTCTTCCAGCCTAATAGTTTTCTCGAATAAAATGTTGTGTGTATTGAAGTCCTGCTTAACCCCTGTGAATTAAACTAGATTCGAGGAGTCTGGAGTACTATGTCGAGGCTCCATCCACGTCACATTTAAAATGTTCTAAGGAGCGACAATAAAAGAACCATGGGAAGAAGCAAGGTGGACAGTGTATTAAATATAAATGATCCCATGCCAAGAAATGGATGCCAAAAGGCAAATAAAGAGTCAAAACTTCTATAAAAGCATCATAAATCAAAGTAGGTGCTGAATCATAAGTACTAAATTGCGGAAATATCCTCTCCGTCCGTGAGCTAAAACTTGAAGCACACCACTCAGAAAAAAGGACACTATGGGATAGAGGATCCTGAATTGAAATTCAGTAAGAAAGGTGTACAGAAGGACTCAGATGAAAGGGACAAAAGTCCAAAAGCACAAAAGTGTTAAAATGGCATGGGAATGAGGAACAAACGAATACAGCTGTTTACTATCAGCTACAATCCTGTGGTGTCCACAATGTTAGCTACCTGAAAACAAAGGTAATATTGAAACTCATACTCTGGCCTCAGCATAGTTATTTGGACTTGAAGGTCTCGGTTTTCCTTTTCCCCCAATGGATCATCATTAATGATTAAGGTACACACTTCTATCGGTTGAGAAATCCATCTGGATAGCTGGAAGAATTCATTTGATGCATCTTTGCTGTGAAACAGTTTGCCACTCAAAGAAAAGTTACCCAGAAATCTAGGTTCACCAGGAAATCGCCAGTTGTTGCTGCCGCAACTGTTCTTCCCAAATTTATTGTTATTTAAATTCTGGGCCCCTCCTCATCATCTTTGCTCAGTTTGACCGTTGAACTCTTGGGCCTCTTGGGCGTGTCTTCTTTTTGTTTTACTTTGAAGTTGGATGCCCACGGATTTATGTATGCCATGTTCAATTTTGGTTTGAGTCGTGGGTGTCTGGTTTACCAGCCGAAGAAAAGTAAAATATTATTCTTCAAGGCAGCCTTCGCTAAGAAAAAACGACTTTGGCTGCAGCTGACTCTTAGCGCTATTTTAATCGTTGATTTTTTCTATGATCGGGCCTCTTTTTGTTGTTAGATTGGAAGTTGCAAAGTCCCATTCCCTCCGCCGTTGCGGCTCCAAGACCGTTTATTCGTCCGAATTCTAGATCCCTCCGACGCCCGATTCATTTTGGTCTTAAATCGCTGGACCGTAGCTTATGCCCTCCCGCCGTTGCGGCTGGGGATAGTTAGTGAACTTCTGATGCGAGTATCTATTGACGTTTGATTTGGTCCTTTCCCACCCACGGTTAGCTTATGTCTTCAATCCTGGTCTCATCCGCCATTACGGATGGGGAGATCCATTTAGCCTCCGATGTCCTACCCTTCCAGCGTCCAATTAATGGTGTTTCCCGCCCGCAGAGTGATCCACCCTTCCGACGTAAGTATTGTTGAACCGCCAATAAGTTTCCTGCCATGGTCGAGATAGTGGTGTCGGCGCCTGGTAATTGCCTCGCGGGATGATTGTTTCAGGAGTAGATATTGCTATTTTGTTTTGTAATGTAAATACATAAATGATGCTTTTTTGTTTTTGTGCAGAGGGACCCAAGGGATTGGTGGGACTACGATGGCGCGAAGGTATGGCTGAGCGTTTTGGAGTGGATCGAACCAAGGCCATGGGTACGAGCGAAAGAAAGGACAACATGCGTGGCAACGGAGAGATGAAATGGAAAGATCTGTCAGTTACTTACTAGGTAGAGGAATTTGAAGAGTTGGGGAAGCTGAAAGGGGGAGGAGGGAGGCAGCCCAAGGGACCACAGTTGTAGTTTAAATATTTGAAAGTAGGACTGAGAAAGGGATTTTTCCCTAGAAAATTTTGTAAATGTTTGCTTGTAAGAGGAACTACTTCATTTTGCAAAGGAAACTGCAATTTTTCCTGTCAGAGAGAGTGAAAAGTGGAATGTATCAATGTAACTCAATGAATAATGCTGAAGAGAAACTCTTTCATTTTCAGCTGTGTTTCATTTACTGTAAGAGTATTTAATGTTCTGAACCTATGTTCTTGTTAAATGTTCTTCAGTAGTTTCTAGGATATTTTTCACTGTGAGTAATAGATGTGTTATAAAATGATCTACTATCTGGTTATTTAAATATCTATAAGCGTTCATGTG
The DNA here is from genome assembly GCA_001517045.1 of Pseudotsuga menziesii. Classification (NCBI taxonomy): domain Eukaryota; kingdom Viridiplantae; phylum Streptophyta; class Pinopsida; order Pinales; family Pinaceae; genus Pseudotsuga; species Pseudotsuga menziesii. The sequence continues at coordinate 185,229 of LPNX010199011.1, read as the reverse complement.
TCTTGAGAGAATTACCATCTATCTGTGATTCTTCATAACGCATGTGCAAAAATGCATTGCTCACCCATAATGATAACTTTGCTCCCTAGGGATAGATTAGATAGTTAGTTTATTTCTTATTGTATCTGATTTGGTTGCTTGCGATCATAAGACAAGAGGTAAGAACCTGTGCATCACATTGTGACTGCTCCTTGCATCTTGATCGCCCTGCATTTAGTTAGGCACTTTCATTTCATTTCTTAAAGTCAAAAAACACAAAAACTCGGTGGGCCGGGCCACAACCGGTAAAGCCTTTGTTTTGTTTCTTGACCTACGGTAGCCGGACCGCAAACCGGACGGATTCCCTATTCCAAACGGTCAATGGGCTAGTTGGGAACGTTGATTGGGGGGAATCCCTTACTGTTGCCGCCTGCGAATTTCTAGGCCTCAAAACCTTCCAAAGAAGGTGTTCCTCTGATTAGGGATGCATTGATGTAATTGTTCATGTAAATTCTTGAGGTAAAACCCCATTGCAAGTCGGGTCAGTAGTACCCACAAAAGTATTATTAAAATATATTTTTGAGTCTTCCAAGGCAATTCATCCTTGGTAGCAAGGATAATTCAAAACAATTGGGATATTAGGCCTCTCAGTTGATTAGTATAAATAGGATATGTTCCTCCCTCATTTGGAAAAGAAAAACACTAAAGCAGTTGTGCTAGAGAGAGAAGAAATGGTCCATCTGGAAGAGAGGAAGAAGTCTACTCTTATTCTTTGGGTCTTACACTGTACTTGGTTGAAGTCTATACAGAAGAAGTTTTGTTGATTTTTCTTCCCCCCGAGCATTTCCCAAGATAGATATTTGTGTTATCTTTTGTTCTATTATTATTGTTATTCTTTCAGATATCCTTTTGTTTTGGTATAACAACTTTCAAAATATTAACATGGTATCAGAACTAACATGAAAGACGACATTATGTAGCAGCTCATCCAACAATTTGACAAGATAGGGTTTACTATTCCAGATACCTCCCTCCGCATATCAGCTAGAAAAGAAGGCTCATTCAACTTACCTTATGAGGGTGCATATTTTAGTCGAAGCAATTTTTTATTCTAAGTATTTTCACCTTTTGATCTACCACTACTACCAGGAGAAACTAGGGCATCATATTTTTCAAGGTTCCATCCTCATATTTCAGAAAATTAAGATACATTCTAGATTTCCTTGGGGAGGCACATATTTTCCTCTAATCATCTCTACAAGTGATCCCAGTTGGAAAACTAGGGTTTTCCACTCAAACCCTAAGTCACCCAAAAGCAGATTCTGAAAGCAACCATCATACTGGTAAGTTATATCCCATATATTTACATTTGAAGTTATAATTCATTAAATATGACAAACAACACCAAGCTTGATGAAAATCTTGAGGGAGTATAGAATTTCAAAGCATGGAAGTACAAAATCATGCTCATCCTTGAAGAACATGACCTAGATGGCTTTATCAAAGAAGAGGTCAAGGAACCATAGGGAGAAGAGGAAAAGGCCAAACACAAAAAGGATATGATCAAAGTAAAAAGGATCATAGCTAATTCCATAAAAGGATCAATTTATACCCCAAGTATCTTCAATGAATACACCAAAAGAAATGTTTGATGCACTAACTAGTATGTTTGAAAGTAAGAACATCAACAGAAGAATGAACTCGAGAAACCAACTCAAGGGTGTAAAGATACAAAATATAAAGATCATAAAATCATATTTCTCAAGAGTATCTGAGATCAAAGAATAGTTAGAATCCATTGGTGATTTGGTTGAATAATAAATGGTGATGACTACCCTGAATGGTCTCCCTAGAGAATGGGACTCCTTCATTACAGGAATATGTGCTAGAAGAAATTTAACGAGGTTCAGCAAGCTATGGGAAGAATGTGTACAAGCAGAAAGAAGGATAGTAAATAGAAAAGAGAACCTAAATGATAATGAAGATCAAGCACTAGCTACACACACCAAGAATGGAAGAATCAAAAGGAAGAGTCAAGGTTCATCTCCCAAAACATAACCAGACTTCAAGAAGAATAAGAAACCTAAAAGGGGTTATTCATCCTTTGAATGTTACTCATGTCATAAGATGGGGCACATTTCTAGACATTGTCTTCTTAAGAAATGTTAGTTCAAGAAGAATAACTGAAAGTACCATGCCCATGAAGATCAAGAAAATGAACCAGACAAGGAAAGGACCACAGAAAATGAAGACTCTAATGAGCTAATTTCATTTCTCATAGGTTCAATCAAATGGAAGTGACACTTGGCTCATATACAGTGGTGCTTCCAAACATATGATATGACATAAGGATTCACTATCTACTGATCTTACCCAAAAATACTATTCACATAAGGTATAGCTTGGAGATGATTATCAGTACGCCATCAAAGGAATGGTAGAATACTCTTACAAATTAAGAACTAGGAAGTTAATAAAGATGAAAGAAGTCTTCTATGTTCCATATTTAAAGAAGAATTTACTTTCCATCTCAGCTCTAGATAAGAAATGGTTTAGAGTTTCCTTTGTAGATTGTGAATTTCTTATGTGTCCGAAATGGGAAAAAAGAGACGATGCTACTGTAATTGGTGTCGAAGAAGTAGGAATATAGAAATTGAAAGGACACATAGATTCATCCCTTACAGCCAACACCATCAGTCCATTTGAATTATGCAATAGAATACTTGCTCATATAAACTACAAAGCATTTCCAATTTTGAGAAAGGTTGTCACAGCTCTACTAGAGATCCAGATCAATAATGAAGGAGTATGTAAAGGATGTGCTCAAGTAGAAAAATCCAAGAATCCATTCCCAAGAAGTAACAACAAAGCAAAAGGGATATTGTACATTGTACACTTAAATGTGTGCAGACCAATGTCAGCTACTTCCTTAAGTAAGTATGTATATTATGTCTCAATTATTGATGATTACTCTCATAAGACTTGGATTTACTTCTTAAAAGGAAAATATAATGTATTTGGAAAATTCAAGGAATTTAAGGATCTTGTGTAAAATCTATCTGAAAATAATATCAAGACCTTAATACCAAATAATGGAGGATAATTCACTTCAAATGAATTCAAGGACTTATGTAAGGAATTTGAGATAAAGAGGGAGATTACCACACCCTATAATACACATCAAAATGGATGAGAAGAAATAAAGAACATATCCATCATGGAAGCAGTCATAGCAATGATCCATGATCAAGATCTAACTATGCCCTTATGGGAAGAAGCAACAAGAACCGCAGTCTATGTGCTCTTGGAAAAAAAAAACCCAGAAGAAATGTTCATTGGTGAAAAGACCAAAGTAAGACACCTAGATATATTCGGTTGTCCTGTATACTTACATATTTCAAAGGAGAAAATATCAAAATTGGACCCTTCAGAAAAGAAGGGAATATTTGTTGGATACAGTGAACAGTCAAAACTTATAGAATATATATTCCAGGATTCCTCTAGATTTAGATCACTAGAGATGTTACATTTGATGAAGATGAATCCTTCACCAAATCTAGAAAGATCCTTCCAGATGAAGATCATGAACAAGAGGAGGAGGCTCCTAGAACCACAAAAGAAACCAAACCAACAGTTAGAGACATTGAAGAAGATCATATACAAGAATATCATGACCTAGAATAACCTCAAAGACTCATAGAAACACCGCATAATATTATCTCAACAAAAAGAATATCATCTTGGGCTCGTGATGTAATCAAAGAAGAAGAAAGATATGGTGCACCAAAAGGAAGCAAAAGACAAAGAATCTATAAAATATGTGGAATTAATGAGAAACCTTGTTGATGAATAACATGTACTTTTCAAAGAAGGTTCGAAGAAGAAGTAATGGATGCAAGACATGATCAAAGAATACTAGTCAATAATAAAGAATGATGTTTGGGATGTGGTGCCAAGACCAAAGGAAAAGTTAGTAGTTTCTTCTAAATATATTTTCAAGACAAAGAATTCAGCATATGGCAGTATTGAAAAGTTTAAAGCACGATTTGTCACACGAGGATTTTCACAAAAGGAAGGAATTGATTATGAATAAAATTATCCATGAGTAGAAAGATATACTTTTATCATAACTGTCCTTTCCTTGGCAGCCAAGATAAAATGGAAGCTACATAAAATGGATGTAAAAACAACTTTCCTAAATGGATTCATAGAAGAATAATTATATATTGAACAACCACGAGGATTTGAAACCTACGACAAGGAAACACATGTATGCATATTGAAGAAATCTCTATATGGGTTAAAACATGCACCCAATGCATGGTATGGAAGATTTGATGGATTCCTAATGAACCTAGGCTTTACCAAAAGTAAAGATGATTCCAACCTTTACTATAAGGTTGAGAATGATGGGATCATGATACTATTATTGTAAGTAGATGACCTATTTTTGACAAGAAATGAGAAGCTTATCAGTGAATGTAAGAATAAACTTGTAGTAGAGTTTGAGCTTAAAGACCTCGGCACAATGCACGATTTCCTAGGTCTTGAATTATGGAAGTTTCCTCATGAGATTTTCCTAAACCAAGAAAAATACACAATAGAGAGTTTGAAAGATTTGGGATGTTATATTGCAAAGAAATTAACACTCTGATGGTGACAAACCTGAAGCTACTTGTTGATGTAATCGTAACTTCGGAATGTATTCACTTGTATGTCTTATGTATTGTACCTCGATGTTTACTCTGGGAAGTGGTTAATTCATGTCATGCCTCGATGTTCCTATAGGGAGATTCAATAATGTAAACAAGTCATGTAAAGTCATTGTGGGTAACCCTTCTATTGATCAACGATTAAAGTCCCCATAGTTGTGGGGCCCTAGGGTTATTAGACTCTCCTAGAGAAGTTGTCCCTAGTGAGTTATTGTCAAGTCAGGAATTAGTATAAATAGAGAGTGAGCCTCTCTATTTATGACACACTTACTCACACTCAGTTGTAGCACATAACTGAGAGAGAAGAAGTTGTTGGGACAAGAGAGAGAGAGACTACTGCTGTCAGGAGATCATCTTAATGTTTTTGGGGTTTTGATTTTGGTGTTGATTCTATCTCCGAGGAAGTTGCAGTGTTTTCTTCTTTATGGTTTCCCTGAGGAAAAACTTTGTGTCCATTGTCTCTTATGTTTGATCGCGGTGCTTGTTATTCTTTCAATTAAATATCCTAAGATAATGATAGCTTGAATGATAAAAATATAACATGGTATTAGAGCTAACCTGAGAAGAAGACATTGTGCAGTTGTAGAAACTAGGGCTTCCTATTTTTTGGATCTCTCTCCACGTATTTTCAGCAAAAGAAGGTTGGTATGACTCTCCTCTCCATGGTGCATATTTCTGTCAAAGCAAAATCTGATTCTGAGCATTTTAAATTTTTGACCCGACACTACTACTAGAAATTAGTGCTTTCCATAGAAGTGGAAGTTTTGAGTGAGCTCAGGCCTGGATTGATCTCCTCCTCAAAATCAAAGTTTAGAGATCAATTTCAAAGTTTTTGGTTGGACAGAACTCCAAGAAATTCAAACCATAATCTGCTCCTAAACCAGCTCTGCAGAAATTCATCTCCAGATCAAGTTTCGATATCTTGACCTGGTAAGATCTAAATATTTTGTATTTCCATTTGAGGTTCTCAGTTAAGATGTCTCATCATACAAAGCTTGATGAAAATATTGAGGTAGCTTATAACTTCCGAACTTGGAAGTATAGGATCTCCCTAGTCTTGGAATAAAATGAGTTGGACTCTTACATCAATGAAGAGGTCCCAGTTCTAGACGAAGTTGAGGCTAAGGCCTTACACAAGAAGAAATTGGTCATGGCTAAGAGGATTATTTCTTATTCAATCAAGGATCACCTCATACCACAGATGTCCTACCTAGATACACCTAAAGCTATGTTTGATGCCCTGACCAAACTATTTGAAGGAAAGAACATAAACCAGAAGATGACTTTTAGGAACCAGTTGAAGAATGTGAAGATCCAGAATGTGGAGACCATACAGTCATACTTCACAAGGGTCTCCTAGATCAAATAAAAACTTGAAGCAATGGATGAAGAAGTATAGAATGCAAATATTGTAATGAACAACTTGAATGGCCTCCCTAGGACATGGGACTCTTTCATTTAAGGGATCTATGCCAGAAAGAAGCTAGTCAACTTCCATAGACTATGGGAATAATTCTCATAAGAAGAAGCTTGGATAGTAGCTTGAGAAGAAAAGATGGGAAGTGAAGATCAAGCTCTCATAGTACACTCCAAGAAAAGTAGGACAGACTATCACAAAGGTAAGCATTCTCATCCTAATAAATTTAACAAGAATCGAACTAGATTCAGATGCTTCTTATGTGATGAAAAAGGACATTATGCTAGAGAATTTCCAAAGAACAAAAATGTCTCTCACAAGAAGAAGGGAAACAAGAGAAGACATAATGCTCATGTTGCAGAGGATGATGAACCTTCCAGAAAGAGAATCAGACAAAAAAGTGATGATTCTTCAAGCGATGAAGAATATGTTTTGATTTCCTCTCTCACGAGAAACTTCACATGTGGACATGGGGGCTTCACTTGTTGACCAATTTCCTATCACGTTAGTTCATATTGTGGGTTTTAAAATTATTAAAAATTGAACCAATATATTGCAGGTATTGGGGGGGATGAGGGGTTTATTGTGGCGGTGGGTAGGGTGGTTTATAAGGATTAAGGTATAAAAAGGGGTAGGGAGGAGGTTTTAAGTATTTGGAGGGGTTTCAACAAAAAGAGTTTGCATCAATATCTCTAGAAATTAAGGGTATTCTTTAATATCCCACAATTGCATGTGCTATGTGATATGTTCACTGAGTGAAGTCCCTATGCATGTGGAAGAAATGATTGGCCTTGTAGACAGTGGGGCTTCCAAACATATGACAAGATTCAAAGAATCCTTTATGAAACTATCAGAACATGAATCACCCTATTATAGCTGATTTTACCACACATGGTGAATCACATTTTTATGGCCTTCCCTGTCCCTTTGCAGACTCCTTAAATCCCATGGACCATTTTTGTTCCTTTGATGTTTCCAATATCATCCCTAAATACATGAAAAAATATCCATACATGAATTTTAAACCCTTTCTCACGTATATACATGGGTTTGACCCCTAAAACTGTGTACATCAGGATGTGTGCAAAACACCAAATTCTTTTGGAGTTTTCCTCGAGGTTGATCTAACTCACTTGTCTCCTGTCATTCCCTATTCCTTGAGATCGCTCGAATTTGACCTTTAATTACCCCATTGAAGAGATATATAAGGAACCCTTTGGATACATTGAAGGCATGAGGAATTGAGAGCAAGAGAAGTATAGTCCATTGTTGACGGAACTTGTGCTTGAGTTTGCATCCCTTTGTCCCTTGGAGCACTTTTGTGTTCTTCCCAAGCTTTCCCTTTGCTTGTGAGCTTTCTATCGAGAGATGGAGGATTGAAGTGGTGGAGGCCCAAGTGGCGGACTCAATTTCTCCAATTTGCAGATGTGCAGACAGAGGTTGTATTCATTGTAATCTCTGATTTTATATTAATAGAAATATCTTTTCCTGTCAAATAATGTGTATTTGAATGAATATTTGATCCATGGATGATTCCAAATGCTTATATGTTATTGATTATATATGCTAGAGTAGGTCTAACACAATTATATATAGCATGATTGTCTTGTTTATTGAATGTTGAGGAAGCAATTTATCAATTTAAGCTGGAATTGAAAAGCTCAATGGGGATCTACATCAAACATCCAGAATAAGGTACGAATCGAGATCCTTTAGTGTTAGATATTTGGTTTCTCTTGTATATAGGAAAGGATTGATTTCTGGATTCAAGCTATCTGTTGTGGTACCCCAAGCCATAGGAATTTATCTTTGTAATAAAAGTGGCGACTCTACTGGGAAGTTCCTAGTAGTTTTCCTTTGGGGGTTTTTTATTGGCATTCAATGTTCTTGAATTTCTCTTATTTCTTTGTTTCTAAGTCGGGACTGGGGGCATGTTTTCCTAGTAGTGTCTAATTGGTGTGAATTTTGTCTTAGTTTATCTGTTTGCCTTTCCTTTTATACATTTTTCTTCCTGTACGAGAGTTTTTAACTCACATTCATGTATACATGTGGCTTTGACTGCTATATCCGACTACATACGTGGGTCCATTGCGAACAGTCGTGTATGCACTGAGTTTTGAATTTTAGAGGAAGATGGATTGTTGCTAGTTGAATTTTGATGATTACTGAGTCTCCTTTGATACTGCTAGAGTCTGTATACACCTCTGTTTCTAACCAGAGACACTTTTTTTAGGGTAAATTTATTTTTTAAGAATGTTCTTGTCATTGCATTTTCGATTTTTTGTTTTGGGATTAGTGCATTAGATTTATTTTACCTTAGTACTTTGCGTGAGTGTTGTTTGATTATGCTTGCATATTTTGGGGGTGTTAGAATCATTCTCTTACTTTAGTATCTCGTTTTTATTCAAAAAACCCAAAAATATTTACTTCTTTGCATCATTATGCATTGCACTTTGCACTTTACATGGTACTTGCACTAGGTTTGCTTAGAGAAGTATTAGTTAGGCTTTCATATAGGAATGACTGCATTTGTCATTTGAAGAAAATTTTGCATTTCACGTAGTAGCATGCCCTATTTTTCATTCGACACAATGCATTTGCATTGATTGTTAGGTGTGCATTATACTTCAGGTTGCGTTATAACACCATTGGTTGCAAGGTCATCTACCTTGTTTGAGTAATAAAGCCAAATAAAATCAATGCTTAACTATTTTCTTTGATAGGGTACACCAACAAGATTAGGTTTTAGGGTCTTGGAATAGTTCATTGTGAGTAAATTCTCCAAGACCACTAAACAACAACATGTATGTGTCTGTCTAGGTGAGAGTGTGAAATTCCTTGGTATAATTAGTGTTTCTCAGGATCCTCCTCTTACAAGGGAGTTAAGCATGAGGCAGTGTGAGTGGTTATTGATTGGGATGACCCCTAGTCATAACTGAGTAGCACCAGAGATATTTCCAGGATTGTATTCGTATCTGGGGGCTCTTTCGAGAGTTTCAGGCTTTGCTACCCTACCCATATGGCCAATCCCGCCTGCAATTATCCACCTGAGCATTGATTATATTGAGGTGACCTTAGTTTCCTTACCTAGGTTATCGAGGGGGTAATTTGCATGGGTTATTCTGCTAGTATCCTGACCAGGTTGGGGTCGGATAGCTTGCTTGTGATTGGATTTAGATTATATTGGTGTATTCTCTGTGCACGTTAGCTTGCTTAGAGTTTCTGTAATTAGAGAGTCTTTTTAATTTTTTGAGTCATTGTGGATTTGGGTGTGGCACCTCACCATTCTTGTCATTTAGCAGGAATTCCACCTTCTACATCTCCTCCTCCTTTGGGAGAGGGAAGCAGACCGTCCATGCGGACTACTTCTCACATTGATTCACACATGATGGGAGATCTAGAAGATGAAATTCCTGAGCTACCTTCTTCACTTCATGAGGTTGAAGAAGAAGAGCCTACCCCTACATATGACCCTTCACCTAGTATACCTACACACTCTGGGTATGATCCTTCATGTGATATACCTACGCACTCTGGGTATGATCCCTCATCCACAGGTCGTCGGTATTGGATGCCGGGCGACGAGACTCGTCATGAACCTGGAAGCATGTTATACTAGGTGAATCACACATTGTATGGCCTTCCCCTGTCTCACTGCAGACTCATTGGCCCCTATGGACTACTTTTTGTCTTTTGATGTGTCCTTGATCATCCTTAAAAACATAAGAAAAGTGATATACGTGGCTTTTACCCCGATAACTGCGTACATACGCGAATATGACCCCTATAGTCGCGCACATCGAGGTGTGTGCATAATCCAAATCCTTTTGGAGTTTTCCTTGACTTGGATACGACTCATATGACTCATGGCCTTCCATATTACTTGAGATTGCACGGATTTGACCTTCCAGTATTCCTTTGAAAAGCTATATAAGGAACCCCTTGAGACATTGAAAGCATAGGAGAGAATTGAGAGTAACGAAACTATAGTCCATTGTTGCCAGAACTTATGCTTGATTCTGCATCCCTTTGTCCCTTGGTGCACTGTTGTGTTCTTCCCAAGCTTGCCTTTTGCTAGTGAGCTTGCTATCTGAGTGATGGAGGATTGAGGTGGTGGAGGCCCAAGTGGGGGATTCAGTTTCTCCAGTTTGCAGATGTGCCGTCAGAGGTTGTCACTTCTAATCTCTGATTTATATTAATAGAAATATCTTTTCCTGTCCAGTAATGTGTATTTGAATGAATATTGTATCCATTTGAATATGTCAAATGGTTTTACATTATTGATTATATATGCTAGAATAGATATAACACCATGATATATAGTATGCTTGTATTGTTTACTTGTTATTGAGGAAGTATTATATCAATTCAAGCTGAACATTGGAAAGCTCAACGGGGATCTACTTCAACCATCCGGAATAAGGTACGAGGTTCGATCCTTTAGTGTTAGACATTTTATTTCTATTGCATATTGGGAAATATTGATTTCTAGAGTCTAGCTGTCTGTTGTGGTACCCCAAGCCATAGGAATTTCTCTCCGTAACAGAATTGGCGACTCCGCTGGGGAGTTCCTAGCAATTGTCCTTTGGGGGTTGATTTATTGGCATTCAATGTATTTGAATTGCTCTCTCTCTCTCTCTTGTTTCTGTGTCGGGTATGGGGGCATGTATGCCTGGTAGAGCCTGATTGGTGTGAAGTTAGTCTCATCCTATCTGTTTGCCTTGGATTTGTGCATCTTTTTCTTCCTATACGCGGGTTTGTCACTTATAGTCGCGTATACATGCGGTTTCCCCTGGGATTCGCATATACCCTGGTTTTTACCTTTTTGTGGAAGATAGTGGATTGTTGGGTGAAGTATGTTAGCTACTGAGTCTCCTTTGGCACTACCTGAGTCTGTTAATACCTCTATTTCTGACAAGAAACATTTTTTTAGCCTAAATGTTTTCTTTTAGGAAAGTTCTTGTCATGGCATCTTTGATTTTTTGTTTGAGATTAGTGCATTAGAGTCCTTTTACCTTAGTACTTTGATGGAATGTTGTTTATGTGTGCTTGCAGAGTCTGGGGTGGGTAGAATAATTCTTTTTCTTTTTGTATCTCTTTATTTTCAAAAAATCCAAAAAAATTTGCTTATCATCATGCATTGCATTTTGCACTTTGCATTGTACTTGCACTAGACCTAGATTTGCTTTGGAGTAATAGTTAGGACTTCATATAGGGAAATTTGCATTTAGCATTTGAAGAAGAAATTGTTCATTACATGTAGTACGCATACCCTGTTTTCATGGACATAATGCATTTGCATTGATTTTTAGGTGTGCATTTTGCTTCTTGTTGCGTCATAACACCATTAGTTGCACGACCATATCCTATTTTTGAGTAATAAAGCCAACTAAAATCAACGCTAATTAAAATGAATTACACTCTTTTCTTTTCTAGGGTGCACCAACAAGCTTAGGTTTTAGGATCTTGGAATAGTTCATTGTAATTTAATTCTCCAAGATCACTAAATGAAAACAACTAGGTGTTTGTCCAGGGAGTGTGTGAAATCCTTGATATAATCAGCGTTCTCAGGATCCTCCTCTCAAAAGGGAGTTAAGCACGAGGCAGTGTGCATTAGAGGAAATTTGGGGTCATAAAATGGGCCTTATAAGAAAACGTGCCAAAATAAGTTTTTGTGAGTTGGAATTCAAGAACCAATAGAATTTCAATAAAATAAGTCAACCATAATGGTTGAATTGACATATTTGTCATTAAAAAAAACTACTTTTTTTGTTCGTATTTTCGACATATCTCATTGTGTTTTTACTCAAATTTCGATCAGGAGAGCTCATTGGATGCAGAATTTGATTCCACATCCAACGAGTACCCACACTACATACTTTTGACAGACCCCTCTACCCCAAAAACAAGAAATACCTGAAAAAATGTGATGATGACATCATCATCACATTTTTTCAGGTATTTCTTGTTTTTGGGGTAGCGGGGTCCATAAAAAGTATGCAGTGTGGGTACTCGTTGGATGTGAAATCAAATTCTGCATCCAACGAGCTCTCCCAGTCTAAATTTGAGTAAAAACACAGGGAGATATGTCGAAAATACGAACACAAAAAGTAGTTTTTTTCTTTCTTCCTCCAAAATTAATCAATATTATTTTATTATTTTAACTATTATTTTATTATTTTAACTATTATTTTATTATTTTCCTTAGGAGGCCCATTTTAGACCCCAAAATTCCTCTAATGAGCTGTTGTTGATTGGGATAACCCCTGGTCGATAACTGTGTAGCACCGGCGATATAGCCAGGATTGTATTCGTATCTAGGGGCTCTTTCAAGAGTTTCAGGCTTTGCTACCCTGCCCATACGGTCAATCCTGCCTGCGACTGTCCACCTGAGCTTTAATTATATTGAGGTGACCTTAGTGACCTTACCTAGGATATCGAGGGGGTACTTGTAGAGGTTATTCTGCATGTGTCCCGGCCAGGTTGGAGGTCGGACAGCACAGTCGCTTTACGCGTTGAAGCTGAGGGCCACAATAATTGGTTACGTACCTCTGCTTGTGGTGACAAGGGCCTCTCAAGCCTCTCCTAGGCGAGACATACCGGCCACATTCAGGAGCTCACTTATCCATCCCTTGTTTTCTTGCATTTGGCTTTAGATTTTATTAGTGATTGCTCTGTGCATGATAGTTGGACTAGGGTTAACGTAAATAGAGAGTCTTTGCTATTTTTTGAGTCATTGTGGAGTCGGGTGCGGTTCTGCGCCGTTCTCTTCATTTAGCAGGACTTCCGCCTTCTACTTATCCTCCTCCTTTGGGAGAGGGACCTAGATAGTCCAGGCGGACTATATCACACATTGATTCACACACCATGGGAGATCATTCAGAGGATACATATGAGCCACCTCCTCCCATTCTCGTTGACGATGGGGAATTCATGCCTACTTATGACACTTCACCCAACCTAACTGAGTTAGGACCTGTGATTTCGGAGATAGGAGCCATGCATGATAGACCTATTCATTCGAGGGTTGACCCCTCGTTGACACATTACCGGTATGGAATGTCGGAAGACGCCGAGACTCACTTTGAACCTTCCAGTACTAGCTACGATAGTTATGCTACGACTGGTTTTCCTATGCACAATTTGGCATTTAATGTCAAATCCGATTTCGAGCCTAACACTATGCCTGGGGGAAATCCCATGCCTTACCCTGTGGAGAGGTTTGGGAGTACTAGTCACATTGCACCTTCCATCCCAGTGGTGGAAGCTACATCTTATATACCTCCTAGGTCTAGAGTTAGTGATCCGATAGGGATACCAGGTCCCAGACGAGTGATGATAGGCACTAGTACATATCTTCTTACAGATATTCCTTCATCCTCGCTTTCGAGTTCTTCAAATGTAAACCCTCCACCTTACTCATGTGGTCCTTTGAGTCGGCACGTAGCTACGAGTCAGATCCGTACTGCGATTACTAGACCAATTGTGTCTAAAGCCTACATACCACCCGTGGTTTCGGGAGGTTATGTTCATGTTTCTAGAGGTTAGGTTGCTACTTCCATGACATATATCCCTACTTCTGGTATGTATATTCCTACTTCCGGAATGTATATCCCTACCTATGGAGTGTCTCATGGGGCATCGCAAGCAATGACCTATGGACCCTATTACGGGATGCAGTATGGACAGGTTTATTCACCTTATGGAGGCAGGAATTCACAACCTGCTTACTCTCCTAATTATGGCTTTGTAGATCCTACTAGTCAAGGTCCACCTCATTATGGTTCTTCCACGCCACCCTATACGAGTCATACAGGAGGAGGTCACTATGGCCATGGTCATGGTAGTAATCAATCCTATATGAACCAAGGAGCAGTCCATAGGCCTCATCATCCTAGGCTCCCTTTCCTCGCGACACTCAATCTATTTGACTTATCGAGACTTATGAACGATCCTGTGGCTCATGACCCGGCTTGGCTGGCTGTCCCTACCAAGCTTCCTTTGGACATACCTAAGTTTGAAGGCAAACCAAGAGAGGATCCGAGTGAACACGTTACGACATTCCACCTATGGTGCTCTTCCAATTCATTGCATCAGGACTCAGTCCGTTTGAGACTATTTCAACGCACCCTCATAGGGCCTGCGGTCAAATGGTATATAGAGTTACCTAGGGGTGCCTTTACTTTGTTCGACAACCTTGCGATGACTTTCCTTAATCACTTCCAGCTACCAGTGCACTATGATGTTGGTACTGAACTCTTGTCGACATTTCGGCAAGATAAAGCCACCCATATTTCTGGTCATATTCAGGAGTGGTGTAGATGGAAGAGATTAATTAAAGCCTTTATACTACTGGAGTTCCTCCTTGAGTGGTTCCTCAAATCTTTATTGCCATATATAGTGAAGGATGTTTCCACATATGGAGTGCAGAATGAGGAACAAGCAATATTTAGGGCACAGGAACTAGACTTGATCTATGCTCAGTCTGGTTTGTTATATGAGATTATACCCAACACCCCTCATTCTAGTTTCGATCCCAAGGTTAAACCTGGACCACATGCCGACGGCATCGTGGGTTGTGCAAGTAAGAAACCTGCAGGTTCGGTTGCGAAACAAGTTGCTCAGTTGTCAATCAACCAATCTACCTCGGGACAAGCTACGACTTCGTCTCAGCCTACCCAAATGGTGAATGTACTTGTTGTGCAATCGTCCGACCAAAAGGGTAACCAACAACCCGGAAGAAATAGAAAAAAGGGTAAAAACAATAATAATAAGAAGGGTGGGTATAAGAACGAGAATGCCAATAATAATGACAAGAACGGTAAAAATGTTGGGGGGGACAAGCGAAATAAACATAAGGTTAAGTTTCCTTGCAAGATATGTAAGGACGATCACCTCACTTACTTGTGCCCTAGAATGGATGAAGCTTTGAAGTTCATAGCACAGGGCCTAGCTATGTTAACGAACCCTTTACCGCATAACCAGAATATGAACTCGAAGTCCCATGATCAATCTAGTGATGATGATCCAGCTGAGACTAGTGGTCGTGGGTGCATTAATATGGTCTGTGCCGTAAAAGTTGTGACGCATGTGAAAGATTATACTTCATCACAACCCAGCCCAGGAAAAGAACCTGATCCACCAGGAACCCCTTTGCACATTGAGAAACCTGCGGATAAACCTGAGGCTGCACCTCGCATTCCTAAGGGGGTACTTAAGCGTTCGGGGCATAACCCAAATTCCCGAGCTGCCTAGAATCATTCAGTTGTCGAGGAATTGGGCCATACTCCTTGTGCGATGTCTGCATTGTCAGTGCTTCAGAGTTGTCCGTCGCAAAGGAAGGATTTTCTTTCCGCTCTTGGTGTGAATGGTGATGATTCTTCCTCAGTGATCAAATTTGAAACCGTAGGACATCAACCTCGCTTGCTCTACTATGTGTCCCTTTTGGTGCATGTGGAATGTCTTAATATGATCGTCAAGCGTATGGTGATTGACGAGGGCGCTGCTACTTCTGTGATGTCTTTGTCTTGTTGGAAGGGTCTCGGTTCTCCTGAGCTGTCAAAATCTACGACCATGTTAACTGCTTTTGATGGGAGATCATTTAGGCTACACGGTATCCTTCCTTCCCTTAAAGTCCATTTTGGAGGGAAGACCGTTGCGATAGAGGTTGAGGTGGTTGATGCACCCCTTGACTACAATCTCTTACTGGGAAGGAGCTGGATGTATAGTATGCAAGCCATTGCGTCTTTCGTGTTTTGCGTTGTATGTTTTCCACATAACGGGAAGATTGTAATGATTGATCAAATGGAATTCAAGAATCCACCTATTACTGCATCTTCAGAAGCTTCGATTCCGAAATTTGAACATTCCCAGCCGGCAACTGGGAGTGTGGGTGTAGGCATGTATCCATCCCTCATGGGAACCTTTAGTTGTCCTGCACCCGTCCTCATGATAGGATCTATTTTTGATGGTGCTTCGACATCTACGAGATCAGTGCCTTTTCGCACAAGTCATATGGGAGATCCTTGGATTCTTCCTTCACCAAGTCCTTCAAGTGAGGCCATCGAGACAAGTGTGTCATTGCCTGCAGTCAGGATAGCTTACCAAGATAATCTCCAATCTGCTGCAGAGCCTTGTTCTTCCTCTTCACGGACGGAGGAGGAAGACCCCTATGTGCTGTCGGCATGGGCAGTACAGTCTTCTCATGCCCACGACTACCTTGATATGATTTTCCCTTTGGATGAAGCAATTATTGAGGCTATGTTGGGAGTTGAGCCACCATGGGAGGAACTTCATCATAGATCATACTTTCTTCCAGTGCTTGACCATTTGGAGCATGAGGATTATAGGGAGATTCTTAGTCAGAGAGTTGGTAGTCCCATGGTTCCATTAAGCTCTCCTAGTCAGATGGCTGATGGAAACATGGCGAACATATCTTCCACGATTTCTATCAACATCTCTCGAAATCCTGGCACCATTGAGAATGTCTATAGTGGGGTGGAATGCTCCCATGCTGAGATTCTCGAATATATTGAGCTATTCAAGGAATTCCGTGATATTTTTGCTTGGTCTTATGATGAGATTCCAGGGATTGACCCTCGGATTGTCGAACATGAGATTAATACTTACCCCAACGCTAAGCCAGTTTGACAGCGTTTACGCGTAGTGAATCCTAGGAAAGCACCCGCCATAAAGGCAGAGATAGAGAAGCTATTGAAAGCTGGTTTCATCTATCCCATTCCCTTAATGGAGTGGGTTTCAAACCCCGTTCCGGTAGATAAGAAGCAGGGAGAGTTCCATATATGCACTGATTTCCGTGATTTAAATCGTGCCTGTCCTAACGATAACTTCCCCACACCATTTATAAATAAGATTTTGGATGAGTGTGCGGGTAGCGAGGTGTTCTCCTTTATGGACGGCTTTTTCAAGTATAATCAGATCCAAATTAAACCCGAGGACCAACACAAGACCGCATTTATTTGTCCTTGGGGAACATTTGCGTATCGAAAAATGCCTTTCGGCCTTAAAAACGTCGGAGCTACGTTTCAGGGGGCGATGACCTTGATCTTCCACGATCTCAAGTCTATTATTGAAGTATTTTTGGATGACCTCGCTGCTCATTCTCGCATGAGGATGCATCATTCTTATCACTTGAGATTGGTTTTTGAAAGGTGCCGACACTATGCTGTTAGATTAAACCCTCATAAGTGCATCTTTTGCATGAAGTCAGGTCATTTGTTAGGATTCATCATTTCGAAAGAGGGTATAAGAGTCGACCCTTTGAAGGTTGAGGCAATACTTCAATTGTCTCCCCTGCGCAATATTCGTCATCTTTAGTGTTTGCAAGGCATGGAAAACTACTTGCAAAGATTTGGTGTCAACTTTGCCAATTTGACTAGAGTTTTCATGCGTCTCCTGAAGAAGGATACTCCCTTTGAGTGGGATGAGTGAGCCCAGGAGTCCTTCGATGCACTTAAGCGAGCCATAGCATCAGCCCCGTTGATTAGTCCTCCGAATTATAGCCATGATTTCATATTATATGTGGCCACGTCTTTAGAGACGATTGGTATGGTTTTGGTTCAACAGGATGAGGAGCTCCAGGAGCATGTCATATATTATCTGAGCCGAAACCTTATTGACGTAGAGATTCAGTATTCTCTTGTCAAGAAGCTTGCCTTAGCTACCGTACATGCAGTGTAGCGTTTGAGACATTATATTCTCCTTCGCCAAAACTTGGTTGTGGCCCATGTCAATCCATTTCAATTCATCCTCAATGAAGGATGATTGGGGGAAAGTATAATAAATGGATTGTCATCCTGCAAGAGTTTGATCTCGAATTTGTTTTGGCAAAATCGAAGAAATCTTTAATCTTTGCAGAGCTCATATTGGATTTTCAGAGCGAGGCTAAGGAGTTGGTATGTGAAGATACATTTGTTGATGAACAAATTTTCTTAATCTCAACGGATGACCCATGGTATGGGGATATCATAGTATATCTACAAATGCAGAGGACCCCTACTCACCTCTCACGAGATGAACGATGACGATTACATCACATCTCTAAGAACTACCTCATAGTGGACAATACTTTGTATCGCCATGGAGTAGATTCCATTTTACGACATTGTTTAACTCATGATGAGGCTGAGGTAGTGCTTAATGATTGCCACGGAGGGGCGTGTGGTGGTCATTTATCTGGGTTTTCTATAGCTCAAAATATTTTGAGAGCAGGTTATTTCTGGCCGTCGATCTTCAAGGATTGTATTGAAACGGTCAAGAGGTGCCACCCTTGCCAGGTGTTCGCATGTAATATGCGCTCAAAACCTACCCCGTTACACCCTATTATCACCGTCGATCCCTTCACCAAATGGGGGATCGATTTTATGGATTGAAACCCAGCTTCGGCTGGGGGGCACCATCATATCATAGTGGCTGTTGATTACTTCATGAAATGGGCTGAGGCAATGCCTACAGTAAAATCCGACGGTGAGACAGCCACTCACTTCGTATTCAACCAAATCATTACTCGGTTCGGGATTCCAAGAGAGCTTGTCACTGACCATGGCTCGCACTTTCAGAACCGTATGATGGAAGAGTTGGCATCCAAGTTAGGGTATAAGCAAGAGCACTCCTCTTCTTACTATCCTCAAGTGAATGGACAGGTTGAAGCAGTGAATAAATCACTTAAGTCCATTCTCCAACGAACCATCATGTAAAGCAAGACGAATTGGCATATTATGTTATACCCTGCTTTATGGGCATATCGAACCGCGGTTAAGACTGCCACTGGTTTTTCTCCATATCAGTTTATACATGGAGTGGAGTCAATATTTCCAGTTGAATGCGAGACTCCTTCGTTGAAGTTAGCCATGGATCTCTTACCAGACACTTCACCTTTGGAGGAGCGTTTGGTTCACCTTGAGCAACTCGATGAGCAGTGTAGAGATGCCTTGGTGACTCTAGAGGTTAATAAGCGTCGCATAAAGGCCCAATACGATAATTCTGTCCATCCGAGAGTGTTTAGTGAGGGATACTTGGTCCTTTTGTGGGATCAATCGAAAGAACCCTTGGGGGTAGGGAAGTTCAATCCTATGTGGCGTGGTCCTTACATGGTCAAGTGTGTGTTAGAGAAGGGTGCCTACGAGTTAGTGGATTACGAAGGGATGGCCTTGGTGGAGCCTAGAAATGGGCTCTATCTCAAAAATACTATGCATGATCTTTAGCCAAGGCTGCTTGTTGTATATTATTGTACAGCTTTTTTGCATAGTTAGATCTTGTTTATCGTGATCGGGTTTGCGATTAGTTTTCGTTTCTTGTGGCAGATGTCAATGGAATCTTCCACCTACATAGGATCTGTGGATGGTGCAAGCCGTCACACTCAACACTCAGCCTCAACTGCTTGGGTGATTTATACTCCTATGGGTCAAGTACTGTCTTCAGGAGGTGTATGTCTACGGCCATCTTCCAACAATGTTGCTGAATATAGTGCCATTATCGATCTTCTACGGGATGCCATTTCGCATGGTGTTCTCTCTCTTGAGGTACGTCTTGATTCAGAGTTAGTAGTGTCACAGCTCAATGGTTTGTACCATGTCAGAGATCCGACGTTATTGAGGAGATTCTTACGTGTGAGATTGTTAGAACGGCAATTTGAGAGTATAACATATATACACATTCCAAGAAATTATAATCAAGTTGCTGACTGATATGCTAACTACGTGTTAGATTGGCATTTGTTTCATTCATCATAAATTAATCATAAACAAAATTTTTACACATGTAAATAAATAAACCGATCACCATAAAACTTTTTTATCAAAAATGTGGTAATACATAGTGTCATAATACAAAATTGGGGCTTTGAAAGCCACCATCATATACAGGGTAGTACAAAATAGATACACTCCCAGGTGTCTAGTCTTGTGGAGGTGGAGGAGGGTTGTGATCATGATACGTCACTACGGCTCTAGCTAGCCGTTGGAATAAACGCACCCATACGCGTGGTACACCCACCACCTATCACTGCATGGCCTCAGGCAAGTCTTCGACTTGCGCTATGGGAACTCTATGAGTCAGTCGCATGAATTTGGTATGAATGTTTTGGAGCGTTCGCTCCGCATCCACACCGGTGATATCATCTCCTCTTCCCCTCCGTCTATGACGTGGGAAGCCCTCAGGTCGCCGTGGTCCCACATATGCACATGAATGGTAGATTTCATTATGTATTGTCACCCAAAAACATGTATTTTTGATTCCATATAATCAAGAAAACACAAAAAAATTAAATACTTTAAAATTTTTTAAAAGAGTGAGGGTCAAGATTCGTTACCTATGTCTCCATATGCTGATCCTAGTGGCAATGGCATGTCTGGATCCCCCCAGAAATCTATCCCTACATAGGGGTAGTCATCTACGGCAACAATTTGTCATCGCCACCATGGAAAAAAGTTAGCTGGATAAGGGTTGGCCACCCTACCACCCCCCAGTCTACGCATTGCATCTGCCCAACATCGTTGGGATGGATCTCGAACCCCATGGAGAGGAAAATCCACTCTAGGGCTCAATCCTGGAACACGCTCGAAGAAAAACGTGCTCAAAATACTACTGAACCCAAAGTTCCATATCCTACCTGCCTTACACTCGCTGAGATGATGTTTCATGTTGCTCAGTAGTGTAATACTCCAGTCATATATGGTCAGTCTCATACACTCCAGTCTGCTAAGCCTGCTATCCTACCTAGTGTCAGTAGTATGGCCTTTAGTCCTAGTACCTGTATAGCGTTGGTGGGAACTTTACTCCCCACCTTCTCAGTATCTAGGTAGCAGTACACAGCTATGTACTCATCAATAGTAAGCCCATGACCTGGCCCACCTCGGGAACGAAGGTTCACCACCTCCCCTTGTCTAGATAGACCTGTGATAAAGTAGATATCCTCCACCTCAATGGTGAGGGACATACCGTCTATCCGGAAGGACTCTCAGTCTAGATCCCAATAGTCTACCAGCATCTGTAGCAATCCTGGTTTGGCCCTCAAGCCACCAAGGCACCAAAACTTGTAGAGTCCGCATCTTCTTAGAGCTTCTTGAGCCATTATGTTGGCCCTTACTGCTTTCTCTACTTCACCATGCTCGTGTTCTTTCCACTCTAGCACCATCCTGCATGAGAAATTGACTAATTGTCCATTAGATTCTTGTAAATCCACTTGCATGGCATCATACGTGACTGTTTTGCAAACAACCACGTATGTACGCGGTTTCTAGCCCCTTTTCCGTGTATAGCCAGCCCTATATGTGGAAAAAGATTCGATACCCGCGTGGGCCACAGTGCTCATGTATAATTGGCCTTAACAACCTCATTTGACCATGAAAACTTGTAAAAATTGTATTGAAATGCAAGCTGAGAGCATGAGTAAATACCTGGAAGAAACGGTTGTGAATTCCACCGGCTGGATCTCCTGGAATTTGTAGTTGAAAATCAGAGCTCCAATGGGTAAAAGTTTCAAATGATTTCTATTTTTTACTATTTATAGAAAAATTTTCAAATATTTGAAAAATTTTACCCCTTTTCCTATAGTTTTGACAGTTTCTAACCATTTTGGACCGTTTCTGACATAATTTGTGATGTAGAAGACCGTTTTCAGTGTCATTTCAGCCTTTGGATTGACCCGTTCGTGCCCATCTCAGGTATCATGTCTACACTGGCATATAGATTAGGTTCACCACCATTTTCATTTTGCATGACCTTATGACCATGTCACTATATCCTTAGGTACGAACCCACTCTATTATGTCACGGAACCTTCTTATTGCTCTAGAAGTGGCATGATATGAGTGGTAGAGCCTCACCTTACATGGGTACCCTAGTTAGCGCCTTATTTGCATTTGGTGCCCATGCCGATGTTTCTCCCTTTAGGGTGTGGGAGTCCATTGTATAGTTTTGCCATGACATTTCGCAAGAGCCTCATACTCCTCTTGATATTATGTTGGCCATGATCCCCTGGACTCCCTTGTATCAAGTTGTGGATGCATTATCATGATCTTTTCCTGTCTTATTGAGCTTTATGCTGGCTCCCCTGACATTGCATTTCAACCATATAGCCCGAGCTTGTCTCATGTCTAGCCATGCAAAGCCTTTCTTTATATCCTTCGCAGCTTGATTCCCTTTTTATCGGGAGGGGATTTTCCCCCGAGTGTCGATATCCTACACATGTATCCTTGCATTGAGCATAGGTATGTTCCATTGCTTGGAACTAGTTTGTTTGCCCTAATGACACTCGTCTCCTCCTAGTTTGTAACTATAAAGCTAGTTTATTCTTTTTTCAAGCTTTTCAAATAACTGAAAAAGTCCAAAAAAATCAAAAAACCAAAAAGCCGGACAAGAAAAGATATTATCTTTGGTAGCTGTCGAGTCATGTCTCCTTCGAACAGAGCACTGTATATCACATCCATTGGTTAGGTTATAGTTTGAATTTAGGAGCTGTACTCATTTATCTGAGTTTATCTCCACCGACTGGTTATGCTTCCAGTCCCTATGGAGCCTCTATTGATGCCTCCTGTGTCTAAGAGATGTCCCAGTTTGTATATCAAGTCTATGCTGCCTTCATTCAATCACCATACCCCGTTATGCTCTTGTTCAAAGGAAGTTGAAACGTGAGTCGTCCATTCCTCAGTTATCTTGACTTTGCATGTCAGCCATTCCAGTTGCTGGTTCGTGCACCTTATGATCGAGTCCTTCCACATTATACAGCCTTGCTGAGTACCTTGTGTTGGATGATAGGGGATGCCCTAATGCCCTCCTTCCAACGGATTTCATCCCATCGACTTCAGATCATTTATTCTGGGATTGGAGTCTAGAGTCATTTTGAGTGCCTTGAGACTCGCAGTCATCAGTGGCAGGTTCTCTCGCCATCGACAGTTTTGGGAATACATTAATGTCCCCTGATCAATGGATTCTCTCAAGTAATCGACCTCAACACATTTATTCACACTTGTTAGTTTGCACTTTAGTACCTTGATTCCCATTTTCATTATTGGTGGGTGATCTCGCGTCTGTTAACAGTATACATCAATGACCGGTAATCAGACGATGGACTACTATGTTCGACCTCGACGACTCTATTCGCATAGTAGGACATGTACTCGTAGTGGTGTTTGTAGAAGACCTTCCAGATTGGTGGCATCCATTATATGCTACCTCCTTGATCGTGCCAGTGTTCATGAGATTTCAGCTCTCGTGACTTGTTCCAGTATATGTCAGACATTTCCAGCCACTATGGAGATCTTGATCTATTGTATATCTTCAGCCTTTGTGGAGATTATGGTCCTTTGTATATCCTCATCATGGAGATTATGATCTATGTATATTGTATTTGGCAATTACCACATATGTGTTATCATGTTTCATGCCTATTCATGGCCATTGTACTCTTATGTATCCGGGACCGCTATATGTATTTGCAATTATATGCAGAGTTGTATTATGGTACTATGCTGATTGGGTGGCTGGTCTTCCATTTGGGTACCTTCATCACTCCACTTCTGGGATGGACTTATAATGTATTTTGGCCATTGTATAACCACTCTGATCTCATACATTAGGGGGCATCTGTTATAGCGGATTTCACCACACTAGGTGAATCACACATTGTATGGCCTTCCCCTGTCCCACTACAAACTCATTAGCCCCTATGGACTACTTTTTGCCTTTTGATGTGTCCTTGATCATCCCTAAAAACATAAGAAAAGTGATATACGTGAATTTTACCCTGATAACCGCGTACATACGTGGATATGACCCCTATAGTCACGTACATCGGGATGTGTGCATAATCCAAATCCTTTTGGAGTTTTCCTTGACTTGGATCTTACTCATATGACTCCTAGCCTTCCATATGCCTTGAGATCGCATGGATTCGACCTTTCAATATCCCTTTGAAAAGCTATATAAGGAACCTGTTACCACCTAAGTTGTACTTAGTGGTTTTCTATCAAGTGAGCCTGGTGAACCGGACAGGGATAACTTGTTCGGACTTCAGAGAGCCTTCAGTCTTGCTTCCGGGAAGCTTTATTGTATCATATCACATGTTCATACCCCATGGGGGAATTGTAATAAATGTTCTAGCATGATAATGTCTGTAAAAGACTAGG